>JAHPZR010045272.1:0-7500 GCA_019787425.1 Platygyra sinensis | reverse complement strand
ACCGTCAGCGTGATCCATGGCCAGACATAATACCTCTATAGCGCATTGAATATCCCCTTCGAAAGTGAACAGACTGA
The DNA here is from genome assembly GCA_019787425.1 of Platygyra sinensis. Lineage (NCBI taxonomy): Eukaryota > Metazoa > Cnidaria > Anthozoa > Scleractinia > Merulinidae > Platygyra > Platygyra sinensis. The sequence continues at coordinate 7,423 of JAHPZR010045272.1, read as the reverse complement.
CAAAAATTCCAGATTACAAAATCTTCTGTTTCCCACACAAAACGAAAATACAGCTTAACTCTGGATAATTTGAGCCGTAGTAGCCAGCAACTGGTCCTAAGTTACATTCTTTATCCTTGCAAATGTCCTGATGTGCATCTCCAACAGAGTTTGGCCCGATTTTGACCAAATAAACATTTCTCACAGACGGCCATGTTCTGTCTGAATAGTTAATTTGCTAACATGACAAAATGCTCCTGAGGGGAGATATGACGAAAAGAGCTGAGAAATGGCCTGTAATTGGCTGATGATGACATCATCCGGTGACAGCAATTGGCCGAGTGAGTCGTTTGGGTCTGCTCACCGACAAAACTAAAAAAAATAAAAATAAAAAAATAAACCAAAGGCAGAGCAAGAAACCGTCCAGCCTACGGATGCGCGGTTTAATAATGGTAAATAGGACTGAGTGGAGTCCAATTCGGTCTGTAATCATACGAGCAAACAAAATCTCCAAAATATTTTTCTTGAGTTAAGAAAAGAACGTAAAAAATGTTAGAACTTTGTTTAAGAGACCCAGGAAACCTGTAGTAGATGGATTTCCGCCAGCATTCTTTTTCAAAAAACTAGCCTTTATGCAAAAACTTTACCGGTGAAAGTGAAAATGAGACATTCAATAACTTTACCGAAACTTGAGCCGTCACGCAACGTGACATCAAATGTCATATAAAATCAAATCCACACAGAACAACATGATTGAAAGCTTTTCTTTCGCCTCAATAGTTGAAATATTTAACTCAACATTCAGGCAGAGAATTTTGACTCGACGATCAAATCAAAGGTCCAGTTCAGACGCCGAACTTTTCATGAGCTGAACTTAATTCGAATTTGGAGCGACCCAAATTAACAAAAGAACGCCTGTTGATTCAGACGTTGAACTTAATGCGCCAAACTTAATTTAGGTTGAACTAAAACTGCTTGTAAAAAAACAGAAACCAAAACTGTTTGTAAAATATGTTATAACTAGACGCATATTTGCGTTCACTCGGGCTTTGAGTTGGAGAGAAACATTGTTTTTGTTCAACGTACTTCGGTAGGGCTTTTTTGTAATTATGGGTTTATCTTGTAACTGTTTTTGTCTCGGTATGCTGGAGATGCAGGGTTATTACTCAGTATGCGGAAAACATATTTGTTATGCAGTGTGAAGGCGTTTATTTTCCGGGTTGGAAAAGCAAAATGGTTTGTTTATCGTAAGCAAACCTTAGCACAGGGTGACCGGAAATGGGGTCACAGAGTCTACTTGGGAAGTACTACCGGAGTGTTAAGTTACACGCCACCGATTAAATATTCATTTCGGAACAAACATCGGCAAAATGAATGAGCTCCACGCTTTCAAAAAGAATTCACACGAACAATATTTGATCAATAGCCGAGGTTAAACTTCGTTTTCCTAAATATATTTTTAGCATTTACATAACAGTACAATGATGATGATGAAATGGGTATACACGAAAGAATACGTGCATAGACAGGATGGGTTCTTGGCATAGACAAATTCTCTAACCTTTCTGCTTTTGTTCCTTAGACTTTTCAAACTTCGTATTGGTATTCTGCTTGGTTCACGATCGCGTCTACATACACGATGAGACTTAAGTTTATGCTTCTCTCGATTAACATTACATAACTCAGATGATATAGCATGTTTCTCGATGCAAGGTTCACTCATAAATGTTCGCTCATAAAGAGATCTCTCGTAAGGTTTGCGGACCAACCCGTTCCGAAAGCGCTCCTCATCTTTAGTGTCGGTCTACCGCGAACGCTGTGTGCACATTTTGTATCCGTTTTGTATCCGTACACAGTATTTGTGCTGATCTTCCACCGCATAAACTCTTCCCCGTCCGCCATTACACCATGCCATGTGCTCATCAGCAAAGTCTTCGCGCATGCGTATTAATTAAAGAATTGCAAACTGTGGCTGAACGAAAAAAAAAACAAAGCCGAAATTTCAACTCGGGCGTTTCCTTTGGAAAGCCCGAGTAATAATGTATGCATTAGGTTCAGCACATGAATGGTTTGGCGTCTGAATCACAGCCATTCCAAAGGCGAAATTCCTGGCTGAGCCAGGCGGGAAGAACAGCTGAGCCATTCCAAATTCAAATAGCCCTTCCTAACTGATTCAGGCACTGAACTTTTCATGTACTTCATTCAAGGTATTAGGTTCGGCTCATGAGAAGTTTGGCGTCTGAACTGGGCCTAACACCTCGACGGGCAGTACTAACAGTAACTGTAGATGGTTTGTCTGTGATACTAAACTCGCTTTAAACATAAAGCAGGTTGGGTTCACACCTTCTCTTTTCTTTTTGAGACCAGCAAGTTACAGTCAACAGTTTACTGCGGATAGAAACATTTTTGCCTGCAAACACTTCACTGCTGCTGAATACCCTTAGAAAAGAAAATGATGTCATGAAGTAGGACTTGATCGATACAAATCTTGGCACCTCCATTTGCAAATCGGCAAAATTGCATCCACAGCTAGTCTAATACATCTGACAAAAATTTACGTAAATTGCAACATGTGCAGATTAGCTGCTGTCTCCCTATTGCTCGCATAATAGAGCAGCCAAACACAAAAAATCTCTTGTCTTCCTCGAGAGTCATCACTAAACCATTCATAACCTTGATGAACACTTCCATCATAAGAGACATCCAATTGATATTTCACCTTGTTTATCATGTCCTTGATTTCTAGCTGAGCAGGACTATTGCTCAAAATCGATCCACACTTCCTTGTACATTCACAAGCACCTCGGAATGCCTGGATATGAACAATCGATTTCGCTTGTCTCCGATCTTACATCCAACAATTTTTGGCTTTTTCTCGCTATTGTAAAGAATAGCTGCTGTCTCCCTAGGGCTTGCCAGCAATGACAAAATTCTCGAATCTGATTGGTCATCAGCAGCCCTGATTAGTAATAGTAATTGGCCGAGTGGAGTAAAAATGACTTTGAGAATTTCTTTTGAGCGAGAACATCAGTAGAAAACATTGTGAAAGAAGCCATTAACCCTTTAAATTTTTTCATTTTAAATTATCGTTCGCCAGTGAACGATGACTTTATAAGCATGTTGTGGAAAAAGAGAAATGTTTTCAAGTTGATCACACAGTCTCGACTATGACAAGACCTTGCTTTTTTATTAGAGCAAGATTAAGAAAGAGACCATTAAAAAATGTGTCAACTGTATCTCAAACAAGTTTGTGATCTTGCACATTGCAAAGTATGCTAATTAAGCTTATCAAAATGTCAACTTCAAAGAAGCACATATTGAAAACCATTTAATGCATTTAACTGAAACTTTTGCTGTCAAGTTGTTACAGATCGTTGTTTTAGATGTGAGTCCTAAACAGGTCCTAGCTCGTATTCCCTTGATTTAATTACAGAAATAATCAAATTTTCTACGTTAAATGTAACCAAAAATGCACATTTATGATGCCACAAATCCACAGGGGTTCTTCTGTCAGCCAAAAGCAGATGTGAAATGCAAACAGGATTTGGTACTCTTAAAAGCCATCTATAGTTTTCCAAGCTTTCTATTATTTTGTCCGCTTCCGTACTAGTGACAACTTGCCACTGTAGGAAAGCCCTCAAAAGAACAGAAATGTTAAAGGGTTTTAAGCGTGTGTAATTGCCGTAAAATCACATGGGTATCCAATTATAGATATCCAATTACAAAAATCAGACACCTGTAATTAGACACCCACGTGATCACGCGATGATTACGTGACAAATAGGCATGCAGAGAACCAATCACAATTGAGAAATTTGTTATAGATATGATTGCAGCATTAATTGGACAGTTGCACATGTCAAGCACTGGTAATTGGACAGTTGTACGTGTCTGATGCTTGAGTAACTGCACAGTACACATCATCAAGCGTGTGCTAGTTGTACTTGAATGGGTTATCTTTGGGTTATAGTTTATACCACTGGTATATTTTTGTCAAATTTTGTTTTAGATACAATTAATTGGTAATAGGACTTTGTGTTGTACAATTCAGGGGTAATCATGCTCTTACCATCATTTTCGTTGATACGCGACTTTCGAAAACAAAACACCTGCGGAAATGTTCCAAAATTTCCGTCAATCATACACGTTATCGACAGATCAGATCGAAATTCACCAATCACAGCCCGCTAGCATGACGTAAAGAAGGTCTGAAGGTCACACTAGTGGCTGTGATTGGTGGATTTTGATCCGAACTGTCAATAACATGCAGGAATGACGTAAATTTTGGAAATGTTTCCACGGGTGTTTTGTTTTCCAAAGTCGCGTGTCAACGAAAACGGTCACCGTGGTAATTTTGAAGTTACTTGCCCGGTTACTCCCTGAATTGTACTCCACTCAGTCCTATTACCATTATTTATCATAACAATTACAGTTTTCCACAAATAAATTAAAAGTTTCATTTGAAGAAGAGCTTTTAATAGTCATTGTTGTTATAATTAAAAGTATGGAGAATAGCTTGAAAACTGGCTTTTAATTCACTTCTCTTTTTCCTTCAGATTTTAAGAGTGTGTTTGTTTGACACCACTGGCAAAATCTTAAGCTTTCAATTTTATCCAAAGGCTGTTTTCTTTGAGTGCAAGTTTAGGATTTCATTGTAATTTCAGAGAAAAAAAAACACTTGTTACACTTTTATTAGCCAATTCTTTGAGGTGCATCTGAACTTGTTTTTTACCTGGCTGAATACTCTTAAAGACAAGTGGTTGACAACAGTTTCCAGGATATTTTTTGGACTTTTAAAAATAAATGAATCAATAGTACCAATTTATTTAATGCTGCAATAATGGTATAATTAATAAACTACTAGGTGATTAGGTATTAGGCTATGTAATTATAGGTGACTGGAAACCACACGAGCCACGTCCTTCAAGTCAAATATAAATCCAATCCAAATGTACTGGTGTGTTCATAGTGTAATGATGATACTGTTATCTTTCTTTCAGCTCTGCAGTGCAATAACTATCACAATATTGTTTCCATTCTTACCAGCTATGGTAAAGGTGAGGTCTAAAATGTTAAGACGGAATCCGCCAGACGTTGGAGTAAATAGTGGACAAAAATCTTGTACCAAGATTATTTACATTGTATTGCAAACTTCTGTAGGGCTCTTTTAATTTTCTTCTCAAAACAATTCATTTCTAGCAACACCACACATCGAAAACGAATGTTGAACTTCGTATGAAACGCTTAAAAGTTTTGGTGAATTGAAACTGATGATGGAATTTTGCCTGTGTTTCCACAAAATCACTAAACTTTGAAATTTATTTTCTCTCATTCCTGTGGGAAATTATTTTTCGGTGTTATTTCAGGCAATTATTTATGTATTTAGCTTTAAAAAAATGTAAAAATGACTGTAAAATATTTAAAATTACTCTGGTACAGATTTTTGTCCACTAAAACCTGAAATTGCTCCATCTTCTATCGGATTTCGTCTGAATTATTAAAAATATGAAGTACCATATATAATCCTTAAAACTCCAGACATAACTAATCGATGATCAATGACATCAATTGGTAATCAATGAGTAATTGATGAGTAATCAGTTGATTGGTCATTGATTATTGGCAATGATCAATGAGTAATTAAAAAACAAAAATTTTGTGGCCTATCGATTACCCATTGATATAATTCATTAATCATCGATGACCCATCAATTACTCATCGATTATTATACTGCACACGAAAGACTTTTCTTTCTTTCTTGTACCTATTTTATTTCGTTTGTGATTCTTTTATCTGTGTTAGATGCATTTTTCCTTGTATCTGAAATTCCTGTGGACGATGTCGAGAGGCAAAGTGCTAATCACAAATACAGATGATTCTTACTTGTGCAATATTTCACTTTACCTAACTCTTTACTTAATAACAAAACAACTGAACAGTAACCAACCAGTCTGAAAATGAAACTTACTAACAAGTACGTTGACAAGAATCGACCACGTGGTTGTCGATTTTTTTGTGGGTGTTTGTCTGCAAAGTAAAACTGCTTTGGCTTCGGGGCAACCGTCAAGGTATTTTGTTCAACAACAAACGGCAAACAAATACTGGAGAATCTTCTGAAGCTTACTTTCCATGTCCTACTTAAGCTGAAAAAAATACCTGGAAACATTGGTTTACACTTAAGTTGTTTTAATTTTTTTCAGTTCTTCGCCAAATACGTTTGCAGCCATGAGAAGATATCGATGAGTAATGGTTGAAATCAATGACTTATTAAATAAATGCAGTCAATGACTAATCAATGCAATCAATGACTAATCGATGACCAAACTTTTTTGTGGCCCATCAATTAGTCATCGATTACTCATTGATCATCGGCAATAATCAATGACTAATCAACTGATTACCTATCGATTCCTTATTGATTACTCACTGATTTCATTGATGTCATTGATATCATCGATTAGAACTTAATGTCTGGTAAACTAGAGTCCTTGTTGCACAACACCTCTCAAAATATCATGGAGTAACCCCCAGCTCGTGAAGAAAGATGCCACTTTGTTCAAGCAAAATAATGATAAACAGAAATTAAAAAGGGTGGAAATCTAATTATTTTTTTTTCTTTTTTAATTTATTAATTTAATTTATTTTGTTTTGCCAGAGTTTTGGAATATCAGAAGAAGACACAGGTTGGAGATTTTATTTCTTAAATATGTGATTAAAATCTTGTTTAACTTTAAAAGTGAATGGAAATATGAATCAAAATATATACTGTGAAAGACTTCCAGTTGAGGATTTCACCCAAATTTCTGGTAGTGTTTTTTTTTTTTCTAGTAGGGTTTTGCATTGCAAAAGTAATCTAGCTAGTACCACCTGAAGAGAATTAGGTAATTATTTCTTTTGCTAATTTTCCCATAAAATATAACAAATTTTGTCTTGGTTTTGTGGTTCCTCTTTATAAGCAATCTGGGAGTGACTGTGAATGCTAGTTCAAGTGCACATGCCCTGACTCTCATAAGTTTCCATCACTGCATTCATCAGGGGACTATTATTAAAGTTCTCCTTATATGTGGTTACTAATTTTTTATGCAATGCTCCTTTATGTTTTAGGCTACTATGCAGGTCTTATCGCTTCGGCAATGTTCCTCGGACGTTCTTTGGGATGGTAGGTGAACTCTTTCCTAGAATTAATTAAACTTAATTAACAACTGAATCAAAGGTTGGCTGCATGAGACAACCAAGAGCTTCCACTATTGGCAGCCAGCTGCCAGATGTAGACCACTCCCATGGCTGAGAAATCCTGGAACCGGGCAATGAGCCCACACACAGAAAGGGGAGACATGCACTTGTCACACTGAATTACCAGTGGCAAGAGAGAATGAAGGGATGGGGAATACTTGAAGATGTGCTCCCATGCAAAAACAATACTCGCTAAAAACACCATCTCCA
>JAHPZR010045271.1:2500-27866 GCA_019787425.1 Platygyra sinensis | reverse complement strand
GAAAAGTGTGTGTGTTTGCACATCATGAGAAGAATTCCTGATCACAACATGTAATAAGTGTGAAGTGAGAGTTGCATTAGGAAACCAGTCATGCAAAAATGTGGTGTGCGAAGATATATTTACTTCAATATGGAACTGTTTGCTTTTTTTAAAAAAAAATCAGTTATTTTTCCTAACAAGAATTGAAATTCTTTTTAGGAGAACTGATTATTCTTATAAAAAGAACTTATGTGTGTTTGCACTGGGGAATAATCACTATTCTCTGCAACGTCGCTCCTAACAGATATCAACTCCTTCCCGTTGATTGCTGTGACGGATGGTAAGAAATATAAAGTTGCAATAACATCTAGCTAAATGAACAATTATTTACTTCAAAGAAGAATATAGAAGAATTACGTATTCTTCAAATAAGAGTGTCTTCCTCTTTGAAGAATTGTATTGCAATTATTTCTTCTAACGAGAATTACTGTTCCTCTTAGGAGAACTAATGGTGCTCATGAAAAGAAATTGTGTGTGTTGAATCTTACGAGAAGAATAACTGCTCTGTATCAACATGCTCCAAATAATGATAATGATAATAATAATAATAATAATAATAATAATAATTATAATAATAATAATAAATGAAGAAGTGCTCTTAAGTCGAATTACTCAGAAAATACATTTTCTGAGTTTCCCAACGGGAGTCGAACCCATGACCTTCCAGAATACCGCTTAGATGCTCTAACCACCGAGCTATGGAGGACTCATGGCGAGCAAGGTCGTAAACTAAGTTCGACTCCCATTGGGGAACTCTGAAAATTTGTTTTCTGAGTTATAAATTCGACTTGAGAGCGTTTCTTCATTTATTTCACTTTATCCAAGTCACTTGACTTATCAATAATGATAATAATAATAATAATAATAATAGTAATCATAATAAAAATATAATAATAATAATAATAATAATAATAACAACAACAACAACAACAACAATAATAAAAATAATAATAATATAACCTTTATTTACCCTCGGCAGTGTTTATAGCACAAGTGCTAGTGGGGCCGAGCAAACAACTGAAACAAGTAATTCAAATTGAACATAACATTGTTAAGAATCCCAACTGGCCGGAGACAATCCGGTTGGCTATTTACAAGTGTAGCCACAGATTTGAACTCAGGGCTACCACGAAAAAAATCCATGTAGTAGTGGCCAGAGCAGAACTTGAACCCGGGACCTGACTGGATTGCAAGTCCGACGCGCTGACCACTCAGCTTCGCTGCCTCCTGTCCAAAATGAAAGGAATGTAAAGGAAAGGGAGAAACTTCTGGTGTGAAGAATATATTTCCTTATAGGAAGAATATGGCAGAACTATATTCTGAAAATAAGAACTGTTTTCTTATTTAAAGAATTTCATTTCATTTATTTCTCCTAACAAGAACTACAATTCTTATTAGGAGAACGTATGTTTCTTGTAAAAAGAAATCCCAAATTTAGAGTTTAAGAGTGTTTGTTGGCAAGTAAAACATAGGTCAGTCATGGGTTTGGCGATGACAACGTCAGGATGAAATTGCTGCCACAATTTTGTGAATGCAGTGTAACCAACAGCCTGTTTCCCTGTTTCTTCGCATAATTTTTTATATCCACACCATACATTCATTTTAGTCTCGCACGACGAAAGCAGGCGAATATCGTCGTTTTTGTAACCTGGGATTCTGCCAGGAAGCAAAATTGCGTTTTCGTCAACGTAATTCATTAGAAAGTTCTTGACGTCCTCGGTTACAGCTTGTGGTAATGTGTTGTGTGGAAGTCTCTTGTGATTTCCATGAACTCTTGGAGAAAGACCGTTTTCTTCATAGTGATCTTTTAATTGGCGAAACCGCGAGTAGCTAATGCCGTACAGATGTAAAAACATATCTTTGCAGACAGGATGGTTAAGGTAGAGGAAACTACAACGTGGACTTCGCTTCCTTTTTCCGCCGGTGGTTTCAAAGTAAGTAGACGCTTGTATGTTTGCCAGTATGACAAGATCGAGTTCGCCGTGTGAGAGCTCAAGGCAGTTGTTTACATTGAAGAGCACAGCTTCCTTCGAAAATTGCTGGGAACATTGGCCGCCTTTTGCACCATGAGAGCACCCGCAGCCGTTGTGAAGAAAGATTTCTACTTTCGATAGTATTTCCTCGTTTTCAAGCACATCATCAAGTAGCTCGCAATCCGCCATGATGAAACTTTTCACTAGAATTATTGAGAGCTTTTTTCCAATGGGTTTTAGCATTGTTGTCAAGACAACACGCTCTTTTCTGCACGTGATCAAATCCCATTGCGTTACAGACCTGTCAAAACTTATGCAAATTTCGCAAGATCAACGACGTCCATGTGTGATTGCATGTTAATGGTCTAGCTGCCTAAAACAAAATCAAATTGCTGTAATCAAACTGCACGTGGAGCAACTACAGAATATAGAGCTACTGAGCAAGAAGTTCAAAATCCTATTTTTTTCCACAAGGTTTCAGAACGCTTTACAATTAAACATCTCGCAAGTGACTTGCCGACGCGTGCGAAACACAGAACTTTTATAACTTTACGTGAGCGGCGCACCACAGAAACTTTGATAAACAATTTTTCCATCAAGCAAAGAGCATTTTACTGTTTGAATGAATGATCTGGGCTCAAAAACAACCGGAGATATAATTTTTTCAAAGAGGATCGATCTTAACTAATAAGAATGCTATTAAAACAAATTCAAACAATAAACATTTCGTAATTATAAACGACCTGCTGACACGTGCCGAAACACAGCTCTTTCCTTGTAAAAACATAAAGTTCACGTGTTAAACTAGCAACTTGAATTTGAAATTATTATGCTTTCCACTTAAACTGTTTACTCGTTACGAAAGTTTTGGGGCTCAAAATGGCAAATTTGAGCGATTTTGTGGATTTTGCATTGGCTGTTACTATACGTTATGAGAAGGAGTCAAGGGTGGAAAGATCATTTTTGACCGCTCCAGCACCAAGCAGATTTGAATCGCCCGGCTTCCAAATCGAACACCAGATAAACTGAAAGGTTGATGCTTCTTCTCTTAGCATTCAATCGAAGATCCATGTAAAATCCAAGTGCTAAACACCAAATAATTTTCGAGAAATGCTCGAAGCGACCAGCATCTGCGGCCGGGAATCGTGTCACGCTGTTTGCTCACCCTGATTGGATGCATTCTTTAGCATCATCGAATCAGCGTGGAGTAACAGCGTGACTGCGGATGAGTTTTGAGAATGTCACAACGGCATTAAAAACGCAAGTCGTTCGAACGGCGAGTTAACGTAAAATGATTTTCAAGGAGCATTTAAACATCTAACAAGCAGTTTGGCAGTTTAACGGAGGAGCGTCTCAGTGAACATCAATTGAAAACAGAATGATACAAAATACATTGTCATAAATTAATCGTGACGTGATGTGGTCGCGGTCAACGATAATGTGAATACTCGATTGAAGGTTTTCGCATTAATGAACAGTTTATCTTGTTGACCTCAGTACGTTTTTGGAACAGAAAAGTTTTTAAGCCCATTGGCCTTTGGCAAAATACTCTATGATCTCGTAGCTCATGTTGACTATCCCTCTACAATGCTTCCTAAATGACAAAAACATCTTCCACATAAATTCACTCGCAGCACTTCACTTTCCAATGGAAACTACTAGTAATGTAAAATGATTTCGATTGGAAATTTCAAAATCCGTTCGAACGTTTTGACAAACCGTTCGGTGGATTTCATAAACCGTTCGAACGTTTTGGCAAACCGTTCGGAAAATTTCATAAGCTGTTCGAACGTTTTGGCAAACCGTTCGAGAAATTTCATGAACCGTTCGAACGTTTTGGCAAACCGTTCGAGAAATTTCATGAACCGTTTGAACGTTTTGGCAAACCGTTCGAGAAATTTCATGAACCGTTCGAACGGTTTGGTTGCCCGTTCGGAATACTTAACAAACCGTTTAGCCGTTCAATAAAACCGTTTCAAACGGCTTGGTTAACCGTTCGTAGACCGTTCGATAGCCGTTCGTCTCGGCCGTTTAACGGAAAACCGTTAGTGTACGTTTTCGCGTGAAAGGTCACAAATATCAAGTGCTATTATAGGGATGTTAAGTATGCAAGTAAATCTTTGATAAATGCTTGGACTTTACATGTTTTTTTTTATTTTTTTAATAATTCTTACTTTACAATACATGCTAATTTCATAAAAATAATCAAAGCATCATTTGCATTAGAATGATTGAGACTTATGTCAGTGTAGTTTCTATCTAATAGTGCTGCCACACCTTTGCAATGGCTGGCTCTTCCACATGTTCATGGTTGACACTGTTACAGAAAGAATGCAAAATTAAATTTTTGGGTCTTATGCTCTGCATAAAGACCCTAAGTCAGGGGCAATCTTGTCACTTTGAGGACGAGATGACAGGTGACAGATCCCCGAGAGTACAAGTAGTCTGGGTACTAGTTGTTTTCAAGTTGTTTCGTCGGCCATTGCCTCCAGCGCGTTGTAGTCACAGTGTTTCCCTGTGTTGGGAAAATTTTGAAGAACTTTCCGTCGCAATTAGTAGTATTTGTTCAAGGTATGTTATGTTCTTAGGTTTGTGGGTGGGATTATAGAGGGAATTATATAGGGAATATAGGGGTACTATAGGTTTTAACATTGTAGATAGGTGTCCTTACTTAGTGGGAAACTGCTATTTTACTTGACACGTTAATAAAGTTATTATTATTATATGTTCTGTTACACTCCAAATTGAAATTGCTCTATCGTGCTGTTTTTGATTGGCTTTCTTTCGTTTCGAATCGAAAATTAATTGCACTGCTTTGCCTTGTTTGTTTTCTGTTATTTCATTGAGGTGTTGCAGAGTGGAGTTTCCTCGGCGAGGAAAGGTAACATATATCTAGACTCGCCTTGTGTTTAGTGCAGATTGCACTGAAGCTAGACGCTTTCGCAAGCCCACATTCATTGGGTTTAAATCTGGTGCGAGTTGCACCACATCTCACAAGTAAGCTTTCTCAGAGTCACGATTGGCACAAGCCCTCACAAGCAAGTATCTATCGGCTTGGACTATCGGTGTAGTTTACACCTCAAACTGAAACAGTTATAGTACTCCCGAAAATAATCGCACTGAAAAAGAGTCTTGCACTACTGTTGTCTGTGTTATTAGCCGCTAGTCATGTGTAGGAACAATTACAATCGAACAATACCAGAGGATCAGCTGTCACGACAATTTTGTCAAAGCCAAGGGTGCTTCTTCACGTGTGCGAGACCGATCTTGGAATATGATGTTTTATCTTCAAATGTTTTTTATTTACTTGCCAACAATAAAAGACCTTGTTGGATATTACAAGTTCCGGAATGAGGTGATGGTTTGGTTTATGCAAATAATATGCTATGTACAATGTTTACATGCCATTGCAAATGATGTGGAGGAAACTCCAGGTCCTATAATATTTCATATCATTGATTCAACATCTACCCATCTGCTGACTCTAGTTTTTTTCAGTTAAGTGCTACTGGCTGCCTGGCATTTTTAACTTTTAGGTTTTTTCGAGCAGCCATCACCCCTATTATCTGTTGTATCTATAGATATATATTTTTTCTCTTGTAATAATTATGGGGTGAAATAAAGTATTGTTGTTGTCTGTACTTTAATGGAAATAAGTATACTCCCTTTTTTAAAGTGATATAGCAATTTTCTAAATTTATGACACAATACAACCATGTTCCAAACATGAGGTTAAAATATGAAAAAAACTTGAAATAACCTTTTTCCAATTAAATTTTATGGGACCAAACCAAGAAAGTGCAAAATATCAAACATTTCAAATCCTTGGATTTCTGTGTGCATAGTAATTGCCAAATTTATTGTGAGACAAAACATCACTTCTGCTTGTACTCAGGAAGCTACTGCTGTTGTAAAATGGTAATTTCTTTTTGGGCTCCACTGGGTTTTAAAGTTTTTAAAAAGACAATTGTATTTAATATAGCATACTTCATGAAATAAGCCCAAGAAGAGAAAGATGAAAACATTTTTTATTGCCTTATTAGAAACAATATACAAATACAATGTGGTAGAGATAGAACACCTGCTAGTTACGCAACATTTAAGAGTGGTGTACTTTAGGCGAGTGTGTATACCAAGAAAATATAAGTGACAAGTGGGACATTCCAAAATTATACCATGAGGAAGGGTTACATAGCTATTTTATACCATGCCATAGAAAATACAGTAGCCCGATGGGAAGGTTGGGTGTGATGCAGTTAAATTGCACTGATTGATGGGAAGGTTTGGTGGAATATTGACAAATATACAACAGATTTCTTGCATTCTGATTGGCTGTTTTTTTTCTATGGCATGGTATAACTACAATAGTATTATAACAATATTATAATCCATCAAATATTTCAACTGCACAGGATTGGTCTTATCACATGACCCAATATTCCCCAGCTAAAACTGGGGAATATCAGAGATTGTTATACAGTACCGCTCAGAACTAAGCGAACCTAAAACGCGTGTACTCAACGAACCCCTAACGCGTTAAAATGCCCAACGCGTTATTGCCCACGCAAAAGGGCCACGCGTTTCTGTCAACGCGTTAGCCTTTGTTATTCATAACCAATATTCCTTTTGTGCTGCTTTGTTATGGTGAACAAAGCACGACTTCAGTTCAAAACAAATGCATGATTTGTAAATCCATGCAAAAGCGAAATTCAAATTACCCTGCGAGCAGAGGTCTCTTCGATCTTCCTCTCTCTGCTCGCAGGGTAAATTCAAATAAAAACACAGCGAATTGCAAGCGCGGTAAAAAAAAAAACCTTTCGCAGAACCGCTTTATAACGCTATCACTGAAATAAAGTTCTTATCCTATCTTAATAAGCCGCCAAATGATGTTGCCGCAGTACGCGGCGCAAGTTTTAATCTTCGAATTATTGTTGGTTCACCTTGTTGATTATTCCGCTTTATACCGCAAAAAGACAAAACCGTCTTCGCCGTATAAAAAAAAACCTCTCTGCCTTGTGAAAACGTAATTCTGTTCTCAAACCCATCGTGGCATCCCTAGTCAGCGAAAATTTCGCTGTATCGGATGACAGTATAAATGATAGGGAATATGCAAATCACGACAAAATGAACAACAGATTGAAACCTAGACGATTTCACTTAACCCGGGGCGTGATAACCGACCTAGGAAAAAAAACCTTTTCTTGCCATTTGAAGTTGCCTCGTGAAAACGTAACTCTGTTCTCAAACCTGATCATGGCATTCATAATTGGCGAAAATTTCGCTGATCGGAAGTAACATACAGTAGTGATAGCAAATATGCAAATCGCGACAAAATAAACAACAGATTGAAAGCCAGACGATTTCAATTAACCCGGCGCCTGATAAGCGACGTAACTGGAGAAAGTCTGTAAATTACGCAAGGATGAAAAAAACCTACTTAAGCCTTCTAAGTTAAATCACCAACGAATTTAAGTTAACGCTTATTAAATGGCGATCAGTTCCATTCAGTTCAAGCAATAAAAGCAGCCCGTTGAATGAAAATTATGACGTCCACTGCACTGCGATATTTGATACTATGAAATTTCCTTTCTCCACCGGAGTCAAACTTGAACAGCTTGAAGCAACGTTGTGTGAATTATAAAAACAAACATCGTGTCAAGGTTTTTGAACAACCGTGACCGAATTCCCACAGAAGCGTCGAAATGTATTGAGAGTATTTGATGTTTGTTTGGAAATACAACGCGACTCTAAAAATTATTTTGGATTTGTAGTGGACAAATTCTCGGAACATCACCACGTTCTCGATTCTTGCGTGATCCGCTCGCTGGTCACGGTCTCAAGAAGACAAAATGCCCAGCAGTAAAGTTCGGATACACCTGTAATTCCGGCGAATTCCTCTACCGCAAATCCAAAATATTGCTTTATACAATCGCTTTGCATTTTTGTGTTAAAATTCTGTCAGACTGCTGGATATCTAGGTTTTTGAAAACAATCCTGGCTGCCAGGTGTCCCGACACGATAAGGATCTTTTAAGATCTTGAAAAAAAATATAAATCTCACGATGTTGTCTGTTGTTTTTCTTTTCACGGCGCCATCTGAAAACTATTTTATTATTAAGTTGAATGAATCCAAACAGACAAAACAAAATGGTCTGAATGTAACCGTCGCTATATTCAGCCGGTACAAAAGAATTAGAACTTGTCTGCTCCTTGAAAACAAATCATGTTCATATATATCGAATGTTACCTTTAGGAAAGATCGTTAACTTCCTTTCACACAGTAACAAAAGAAGCAAACAATAACCAAGCTCATACATACTAATGCGTTTACTTCAACGCGTTATAACGCGAAGTTCAAACGCAGTCTAACGCAGCAAAACGCGTGCGCGCGTTTAACCCTTCGCGTTAAGAACGCGCGTTCGATGTTCGTTTAGTTCTGAGCGGTACTGTACCTCCCAAATAACAATGATTAAAAGTGGGAAATCATCAACAGATGTACAAACGATATGCAGTGTACATCTTGCCTAGCTGCTTTTCAACATGTTTTTTACCCAAACCTTACTGCCTAGTGTACTTTTTGGATGGAGCCCACTATTCAAAAAACAACTGACGATGCCACAGTGCACAGTTATGAATTTAAACATTCTGAGTCATCAAAGCAGCAAAACCTCTTGACACAACGTGTGCAAGTTCACTTGACATGTGTAAATAGTGCCAAGTTCAGAGAGTTAAACTAGGATGGCACAAAATGGGTCTAAATAGAAAGATGTTGTGTTATGTCCCATTTGGACTAAAAGCTAAATAAATTAATATTAGAGAATAAAGTGAGCATAAAGTAAACAGTATTCTACCATACATTTTCCACTTAAAAATCTTAAGGGCTTGTCTACCTTCTCACTTGCAGCAGTTAAACTCCCAAATACTGGACATTTGAAAACAGAATTCCAACCCAAAAGGAATAAAAGCATACTAGCATAAAGCATAAGACCCAAGTGCGCATTGCAGACCTATATTTCCTCAAGTAAACCTAAAATATGATTGTATGCGGCAATTGCAAATTGGCAGTGTAAAGTAAAATTAGTATTTTAGAAATCATGAGTACAAATGTTTAAAAACGTCCAGTATGGAAAAGAGGAGGAAACTCAAGCCACACTTGTTATATGTAACTAACTTTTATACCAATCAAGCTGACTTTTGATCAACTGTATCATTGCTATGAGTTTTACAGTAACATCCAGGAAAAACTGTTTGAGAGTTAAAGAGCATCCAAATGAGTTATCTCAAAAGAGAAATCTTGGTTATTTACATGGTTAATAATACCTTGTGCATTGATTGCCATCAACATCTGGATCCACAATGGTGTCGTCAAGGAGAAAAGGACAAAAACTATCATCTATTGAGGCAAAGCCTTCCAGTAGAACTTCACTATCATCTGGATCATATACAATCTCTTGCATGACTTCATTTTCATGATCTTTGCCATTAACAGCTTGTAAATGTACTACCTGATCATTTTGTTTTGGAGTGGAAGCTGACTGATAAAGGTTCAGGTCATCCTTTCCATCGTTGCTCTTGGCATCTGTTGGGTCAGCTTTGGATTTGGACAATAAATATAGTCGAGGCTTTGATAGCTTGTTGGTGCTGATGTAATTTCCTAGGGTAAAACCATCTTCAGAAACAACTTCACAGCTAAAGTTTCCAAGGCAAAACTCCATTTCAAATGATGAACTTCTGGAACTTTTTCCATTTGGAAAAAAGAGGTCGATCAGGAGGTTGAAAATTTCAGTGTAGTCACCTGAAACTGATATGGACATCTCTCTTTGCCCACCTCCAGTGCTTTCACGAACCATTACATATCGCTCTGTCTCCTGGTTAAAATGTTGCCAAGCAAGCTTTACTTTTCTTGTCTTTACTCTAGGCTATGGTGCTTCCATGACTTTGCCTTTTTTCTTTGCTGCTCCCAGAGTCTCTATCACTGACTTTCTTTCTTCCAAGTACTAGTTTCTCAATTAACATTTTTTTCCTTTGCTCTCTTGAATCCTCTTGGTCTTCTTTCCTGTCTGCACTAGGTGTCTTGTTTAATTGGCCAGTAGCAAATGCCCTTAGTGCAAGTATATCACCTTGTGCAACTATTCCAAGTTGCCTAAGGTTCTCATCTGAGGCTACTGATATGGCCCTTTCATCCATCTAATAGGGTAAATACAATATCAGTATTATGGTAATTGAGTGGGTCAAACTTTTCATGCAAGAAATTTTAATGTCATGAATTTGGCCAGATCTCAGTTAAACCTGTCCCTCTTTTCAATGCGAAATTTTCTATCACAGCTCAGTTTAATATTGTTGGTCATCATTAACTATTACATTTTAAGAATCATCTTAAACTATCCAAAGTCAGTATCATACAACACCCTTCTGGAAATAGTCTATCAACATAGACATTTTCAATTATAAGTTATGTTGTACAAAAGTTCATATGCACATGGTCCAGCTTATATCAGTATTTTTTTAACTTTAAGAATGTACAGTCATTTATCATCAAGAGGGAATAAGCATGCGGCTTACTCTAGCTTCATTTACTTAAGAATGGATGCATAAGATCTTTGGCTTGTATAATGCTCTGCCTCCGAATATGAGAGATGCACAGGACATTCAATCATTCAAATGATCACTTCAGGCCTATGTGGCCAACAGTAAGTCCCCAATTTTTCCAAAAATATCTTTAAATTTGAGATTATTTTTATAACAATGATTGAGTTGATCCAGGAAAAAATTAATGCAGTTCTGTGTAAATAATAATAACTGGCAAAGCTTTTTATACAATCACCTTTTCCTCTTGTATTTTAAAGATTACTTCCTTTTCAACTCCACGTTTAGCGAGGAATTTACAAACCTAAAAGAGAATAAAACTGATTACCTTTCTTAAAAATACATAAGACACGAAAACACGAATGCAGTCAATGAAAACAACGGCGCTCCAAATTGTTCATAATAAGCCGATAATGTGAAATAAGCAAGTTAGACCAGAAGACCATCAACAGGCCGGGACAAAAGTCGGACTGGATCAACTTGGATAGATTATTTGAGTAACAATAGTAGCTATTCAGGAACTAGGCACACAGCAATATTCGCTGTTGTTATTTAAATCAGTGATCCCAGTTGATCCGGCTAGACTAGCTCGTCATCCGTTGTCCTTGCTGATCAACAACACCTGACAACACAGACTGTTCGGTCGAAGGATCCGTGCTCTGCTCGTTCTGGAACTTTCTTTCAACCTTCGAAACTATATACTGTTATGTTTCTATCTACATTTAACAAATGGAAAGATAATACGATAATAAAAAACAGATTCTACGCCCTTAAATCCCAATTTAAACGCTAATCAGTCATACCTCGTTCGTGTCCCCCATCTTGAAAGCAGACTGACGTACCACGTGTTTGCTGCGCTGAGCCTGGTATCCAGTTATAAGTGTCGATCGACAGTTATAATTGACAGTTATAAGTGTCGATCAACAGTTATAAGTGGCGATCGACAGTTATAAGTGGCGATCGACAGTTATGTGTCGATCGACAGTTACAAGTGGCGATCGACAGTTACAAGTGTCGATCGACAGTTATAAGTGGCGATCGACAGTTATAAGTGTCAATTGACAGTTATAAGTGGCGATCGACAGTTATGAGTGGTGATCGACAGTTATAAGTGGCGATCGACAGTTATAAGTGTCGATGGCCAGTTAATAAGTGTCGAAGTAAAACAAAAAGAGGTACTTTTGATGGCCCTAACAAGCCACCGTAGATCAGACTTGTCCTTGCCACAAACTGGTCTTGTCATTTCTAGTTGATTTTGGGGTGTGGCTGGGTTATTTTCCTCTTCAAATGGCAATTTTTCTGCTTCACATGGTGATCCATCACATAAACAAACTGAGCGACAATAACTGTGGCAATTATGGCCAGGTTGCAGGGGTTCAATGTTGAAGTCTCAGGCCTTGTAACTTGCAACTCTCAAACACCCTTGTGATCTTACAAACTCTTTAACTTCATCTTCGCAATGAGTGAGCTGTTGCCCATGGTATATTACTGCAACATCTGACTGACATCTGTCATGCCTGGCCCTTCCAGCTTCCTGATGGTGTGATAAAGTAAGTTGCGAGCAGGGCCCCAGTTTGTAATCTCTCTAATGTTAGGAAAATTGATTCCCATGCTCAAAGCAGTGGTGACCAAAACCAAACGCTTTTCCCATTCACTTTAAAATCAGCAACTAATCTTTCTTTGTACTTGTCCCATGAAAGTGAATGGTATATTCCTAGGATGCAATCTTCAGGCTTTCTTGATGAAGGGGGCTTGAAAGCTGAGGTTCCTAATTTCTGCATTAAATGATTTGCCAGTGATGCCACATCCTTCATGGTAGTGCAAAATAATATTGTTTTTGGTGTGTTATCCCCAAGTGCACGACACACTGTAACCAGCCAGCCTACAATCGTGGACAAAATTCCTTGGGACACTTGTGACCCTCCATGGGAAAATGCACACTAACCATCATCTGTTAAACGTTAGAAAACTAACGGATTGTTAACAGATTGCTAACGGCTTTGAAGTCGTCGTAACGCTTTGTACTAACGTTCTAACGCTTACCCCTGACCTTCCAAAGGTTTGTCTTAAGGCTCTAATGGTTTGTTCTAACGCTCCAACAGTTTGCGTTATTAAACGTTCTGACGGTTTAATTGTCCTGAAGTTCTAGTGACTGATCCAGCACCACTTCTAATGGATCATAAGTTGTGGATGATGTGAATGAAATCACATATTATGAACTGCGGAAATTGAATCAGAGTGAATCGAATCGGTTCGTTTTTAGAGTTTTTTTGCGGTCACGTATTATCTCTCACCGTTTAATCAACGTTTACATATTCTGACCATTCACTTTCCATTTCTGTTTGCATTCTTCGCGACAGCAGCGTTTGTCTGTAACGAAACAAGCGAGAGGCGGAGTCGTAAACAAGCAAAAAAGTAACACCAGACCGCCAGACAGTCAAGGCATCTTTTGTTGTTGTCACGCAGGGATTGACTAACAAACGCATACGGCTAACACTCATCATAACCAGAGTTCTCTGTAAGCTCCGGCGACCGGTGAAATTAGCAGAAATTCGGCGTCTAGTCGTCCTTGGCATGCCGGCTACTCAAAGTAAACAACTTACGAATAATTTTTATCTGTAATAATGTGAGCCTGAGCGTCATAAAAGTAAGCACAAATACTATAGGTCTTATTTTCTTGTCAACAAATGCATAGTGATCCAAAAATACAGCTGTTATAGCTGAAGATAAAGATTTCGGAAATCACTTGGGTTGTGAGAATTGCCGCAAACATGACGTGGGCACCAAGCCGTGACGGCAGCAGCCGCATGCAGCACTGAAATATTTGACAGCCGGGGTTAAAGGTCATTTTTTCCTCTGAAAATGAAGTGATTAAAAATCGCTGCTGAGTGCCTGGAAATAGAGATGAAATTTTTTTTCAATTCAAAAGAAATTTTTTTCCAGCACATGGCATCAAAAAAAAAAAGAAATTAATCTCCAGTTGATTGACACTTCATGTTCACAACTTCACAAGCTTTATGCAAATTTCTTTGTAATGAACGTGATGAACTGAAGCCAACAGTCATATCAAAGTAATTGATCCGCTTGAAACTTAAAATAACTAGCGTTTTAAACAGAATATTTTGCCTTTTCAATCAATTTTGCCCATCTTGTAGAACCAGATAAAGATTTTTGTTTGTCGTGACACCACAAATTCACGCTTGGCGGCACATTCCGAATAAAAGCAATCACTCTATTAACAACTATGCTCGTGAATTACTCATCAGTAAATGGCACCTCATGAACACTTCTGTAACGAAATTCAGTGTTTAAGATAGAGTATTTGGTCTCTGAGTATTTTGCCGTTTCAATCGACTTTGTGCGTCTTGTAGAACCTGAAAGAGACATCGCATTGCCTGTTGTGACGCCACAAATTCACGCTCGTGATCGGCGGCACATTCCGAATTAACTTCACTCTTTGAACTATGCTCGTGGATTACCCATCAATAAATGGTGCATCAGGAACACTTTTGCGAAGAAATTCAGCGTTTAAGACAGTCTTTCGAGTTTCGTTTATTAGAAACTGTCTGCCAATTGAATGTCGTCCCTCAGTTTTCTGACAAGAAAAGATCATCAGACTAACGGACTCATGAAAACGGATACGGCTAACACTCTAACGGGCAAGCATTCGGTGCTAACGGATTGACAAACGCTACTAACGGATATGACTAACGCTCTAACGGGTAAGAGTCACCTGCTAACGGATTGACTAACGCTACTAACGGTTTTATCAAATGATTCTAACAGATGACTAACGGATAGCTAACGTTTTAGCCCAGTTAACGGAAGATTGTTAGTGTATGTTTTTCCATGGAGGGTCACACTTGTGTAATTGCATTAATTATCTGCATTTTAAAAACAGAGTCTTAAAAAAGCACTGTTTTCCGTTTCAAAAGGCTTTGCTTCCCCCCCCCCCCCATACAATGTTAAAACCCTGGAGAAATAGCGTGTACACTTGTCCAACATTGTAGAGGGCGGGTGAGGGGCTGAACAAGTGTAGATAAATTCGCGCCTGACTGTTTGTTTGGCGCGTGTGAAAAAGCGCCACAAATGTAAATTTGTCCCAAGACTTTTGTCCATGATGGAAGTTTTGCCTAGCATGGCCTACCCTATGGCTTACCCCAAATTTGCCTTTTTACCGATTATGAAGGAAAAAACTACTTGCGCGTACGGGGAACAAGTATTGAAGTCGAGCGATGGCCAGCATGTTTCTCAGTAGACTTGGCCCCAGGTCTTTTCGGTGAGAATACGCATAATTTATAACAACATTCCGCTGGCTTGTGCAGGCTTGTGCAGTACATATTTGAGATGATTTGAGATTTTAATAGTGGTCCAAAGTGCAGTTACAGTGCAGCTACTCTAACTGGGGTCACTTAAAGAAAACTGACCAATCACAGTGCAGGACACAAACAATGAATTCATACTAAAGTCAATTTAGCCAATCACTTGTAAATGAACGCCGTGAACGGTGACAAAAGAACTAATTGAGATGTTTCCGGTGATAAATAGGGCAGTAAATCGAAAAGGTGGTTTGTACGTCCACGGCACCAAGTTACCTCCGATGTTGCATGAGAGAGTTCTTGATTTATATGTGACCGTGAATGGGAAAACGTACACTAACGCTCTGCTGTTTAACGGAAAATTCCGTTTGGTATCCGTTTATCATCCGTTTAAAACGGTTCATGCAAAACATTTAAACGGGTAGCTCGTCCGTTTTAAGAAAACTAGTATCCGTTTAACGCTTTGGGCAAAACATTTAAATGGTTGTCATGTCTGTTTTAATAAATGCTATCCACTTAACGCTTGAGACATAACGTTTAAACGGTTTTGACATCCATTTAACGTTTTAAACTTAACGTTTAAATGCTTTAGACTAAATGTTTAAACGATCGTCTGATCCATTTTGGAGCTCGAAGAATCGAAGTGGCTATGAGCCACTCAATTTGGAAATTGGATTGAAGGCTAGCTCAATGATTTTCGACTCCTCCAGTGCCAAGCAGATTTTCACCCAGAAATTTGAATCGCCCGGCTTCCAAATCAAACACAAGATAAACTGGAAGGTTGATGCTTCTTTTCGTGGCATTCAATCGAAGATCTATTTAAAATCCAAGTGCTAACCGCCAAATAATTTCGAGAAAATAATGCAAGAGTCGCGCTGTTTGCTCCACCCTGATTGGATGCATTCTTTAGCATTACCCAGTCAGCGTGGAGTAACAGCGTGACTGCGGATGAGCTTCCAGAATGTCACAAACAGTATTAAAAAGTCCTTCGAAAGGTAAGTTAACGTAGAACGATTTTCAAGGAGCATTTTTAAAAACATCTAACAAGCAGTTTCGTCAGTTTAACAGAGGAGCATTTCAGTGAACATCAATTGAAAACAGATACAAAATATCTTATTGTCATAAATTAATCGTGACCTGATGCGGTTGCGGTCAACTATGAACACTCGATAAAAGGTTTTCGCATGAGTGAACCAGTTTATTTTGTCGACTTCAAGTACGTTTTCAACGTAGAGCATTTCTGCGAGAAGATATTGAGTACTTAGGTCAGAATTCAAAGAATAACTAACTTGACACG
Organism: Platygyra sinensis; assembly: GCA_019787425.1. Classification (NCBI taxonomy): domain Eukaryota; kingdom Metazoa; phylum Cnidaria; class Anthozoa; order Scleractinia; family Merulinidae; genus Platygyra; species Platygyra sinensis. Next base: position 11,653 of record JAHPZR010045271.1, on the reverse strand, counting down.
GTGTAAACAAACAACACTTTTAGCCCAATGGAATCCGATCGCGAAACGGGAGTTTCTTCGTGATTTGCGATTGCAATGTATGCGACAGCTAAAAATGTTCCTTTTGCCTTTGGTTTATAGTTCTCCAGAGCGCTACGAGATTAAAACTCCTTTTGAAAGAAAGAGGGTTCTTAGGACTTGTGTACTTCAGCATGGAACAATTTGTCGAAATGCACTGTGCGGATTCAGTTGACTAAAGCTGAAGGAAAGTGAACGTGACATCGCTGACAATTGCTATTTTGATCAATCTTTGAATGAAACAGAAGCAAGAGACTGAAGGTACATAAGTTATCTGTCTCCACATTAAACTTAAGTTGCCTTTTAAGAGTAAATGCCTATAAAAATTAAGCAACCAACGGCCAGAGTGGAATTTTTTTTTTTCGCTCATATTTTGCTTATCGATAGGTACTGGTAAGTAACTAAACGTGATGTAGTTTGTTTTAAGAAAGGCGGCTTCAGTTTGGAGGAAATCGTTAAATTTATTTTCGCTGTCGGCAACTTGAAAACCCCCAAAATTTGACACGAAATGGGCCGTTCTCAAAACTTCGCTTGCACGCAAAAGGGAAGAAAGCGAGCTAAAATATCTTCTGATACTTTAGTTCATAGAGGGTTTTACTTCTAGTTTGGTGGTAAATATTCAACTTAACAGTAATCTGGTCGGCAAACAATAACATTTTAAAACTGCTTTATCCTTAACAGACAAAAATTTATATTTTAGCTGACAGTCGCGATTAAAATTTTAGGTATGTGCTACACCTTGGTTTACCCTGAGACTCAAGCCATAAGATCTTTAAACATTGAACTAAAACATATGTAAAAACTGACTTGGGTAATTCAGTTTGCGCTTCACACGAACTCTCCGAAATTAAACAAAATTTGGTTGAAATATGAGACCATAAGTCGCGGTTTGTTGGTGTTTACGATGGCTTGCCGCTACTCTCACAATACCTTACTACTTAACTCGCAAAAACTTGTTAACAGATTTGCGTTTACAAAATTACCTTAATGTCTTGCCCTTTTCTTGTTGACTTTGACTTTGCCGCGGGCAATTTGCTTCCTGGTTATCGTTGTTTCTTCTTCCCAATGCTCAACGAACTCAAGGCAGCGTTCGAACCTTCTCACTCGAGCACTTATCAGAAACATTCATTACATTCTATCAATCCTTTCTTTTCGATCCAAATTTTTAAATCTTGTACAGTTTCAAAGTTTAAGCTCTCAAAATGCTCAAAGTAATTTACACCTAAACGTTGCAGTAGCCGGCGAAACATTTGTCTTTGATAGCTGTAGTGTTCAGTGCGTGACAGAAAAAAAAATTCCCACCAGGAGGGTGTACAGAAACAACGACGCGAAAAAGACCTGTTTCCGTTGTTTTAGATTGCACTTTAAAGTAGACATTTTATTATTTTTTTACACTCTTTCCTCAAAATTCGACTGTTCATCAAATCGTTAATATTTTTGAATTTTTTTGTTCGTCAAGTCGTCATTTTTTTTTTTATTTTTGTTTTTTTCTTAATACAGTTTGTCCCAGTCTATTACTCCACATATATTTTAGCAATATCATTTTGCTTGAAGGAGAGCAAAACTCCAGGGCTGGTATGGAGGTCTTGCAAAATTAAAAACTTTAGAAGATTTACAAACAATCGATAACATTTTCTTATGCCGATTTTTTATGAGACTTCTCGTGTAAAGCGCTGTACTCCTTACTGTAATCATGCCGATGTTTATTGGTTGACCTACTAATCTAGGCAAGTCTTTCAAGTCAGCACTGACTTGGGTAATTCAATTTGTTCTTCACACGAACTCGGCGAAGTTGAGAACAAATTGGTTGAAATACGAGACATTTGAACAATTATATTTAAACATAAAGTCTCTTTATTTCTGAAGCGGAACGATAACATTTTCCGAGGCGATATTTAATGTATTTCTTAAACACGATATCTCAATACAAACGGGTTTTGCTAAAAGCAGGCCCACGGCCCGCCACGGCCCAGCCACACAGTGATCAAACGGGGCGCGCGTGCGCAGTTCCCCAAAAACTTTCGCTTAACAAAGTCTTAAATTTTCGACAATTTTCGCTTTCAAGCCCAAAGTTAAGACAGTCGCTGAAAAGTTAAGCTTTAAACTTCGCATATGACCAGGACATTTAGTGATGGACATCCTAAAGTCCTCCCAGCTTGTAATTTTCTCTCACAGTACTATTTTTATAACATTTTCTTTCAGAAGTCTTGCAGGTTTTCTCTTCAAACTCTTCAGTTTTTTTGTCCAGCGGTAAATCCACGCGCATGCACAGATCTTCATCGGGTTTCAACGTACAAAATAAACGACGGTGAGTTCAGTTCAGTGCCATTTTGATAATCATTTCAGTCCTTTTCGATCCTTTCTTTCGTTGCTTGTTGCTAAGTGGAAAACGTCGTCATTGTCTGTTTATTCGTCTTTGTACAGAACCTGATAGGGAGGATGTGCATTCTCAAACGATGTAAGTTATTTTCAAATGGCAGTTTGAGATTGAAAATGTCATAAGCTAAATAATGAGAGATTCAAACTCACCGTCGTCCATTTTGCACGCTGAAACTCGATGCAGATCTGTGCATGCGCTTGGATTTACCGCTGGACAAAAAAAAAACTGTTGAAAATCCGGACTGGGCCACTGGGCCTCCAGGCCGCCGGGCCATGGCGGGCCGTGGGCCGCGGGCCTGCTTTTAGCAAAACCCCAATACAAACATAAATTGAGCTAAGATTTGTTGGCGTTCTGAATGAATCTGATCGATTTTGCCACCCTCAAAATTAGTTAAAACATGGCAAACTGATGAGATAACAGATAAGGAGCGGTGTTACGTCAATCCCTCATACGTCCGATCCGCTCATGCATGGTGATTGTTAATATTAGCAAAAAACAGCATTGTTTACAAACCACTTATTATAGACATTTCGATCATTTCATAATTATTTGTGTATCATTACGATTTAATTCTCTGAAAAAGACATAGTCTGACTATTATTTAATTTAATTTTGAAACAGTCAGCTTTGATATCTGAGTCAATAAACTTAAAGAACTGAAAACACGGAAACTGGTTGAAACCATCTAGGAATTATGGGCAATACTTGCTCATTTCTATCGATTGTGGGAGGTCAATGTGGTCACGACGGAAGAGACAGGAATAGAGATGAGGAATGTATTCCATTACTTAAGTTGTCAGCGGGATGTAACCAGCCACATGGCGATGTTTGCGTTTCACGGCATAGATAATGAAGTTGAGTTAATTCTAGCGAGAGCATTCATCTTCTCCTTTCCTCGAAATATTGAATGGACACGTCGAGTTCCGGACAAGTGTACTGAAGTGCCTTTAATACTATCTTATAGCGAGGATATCGGCAAAAGGCCAAAAGCAGATAGAGGTTTAAGCAAGGCGGGCTCCTATGCAGTGTTACAGGAAACAGGAGTTTTTCTTGCTGTTGGCTCAGGTTTGTATTCTTTAAAATATACCGAAGTATCAACATTGTTGTTACTCTCGACGAAAGTGTTAGTAAAATGGATGTTTTATCAGAGTTCAAATTTTTGTTCATTTGAGATGCAATACCATGTTTTATTCGTTTTAAATAAACCGTAATTAACACATGCAGCAATGAGGTTTATTTCAACCTTAGAAATACCTCACGAATGGTGATAGGTTTTTTTTGTAGGTTTGTCTAGAACTGTTTCAATTAAGGCTTAACTTTTGAACTGCAGGCCTTCAGGCTGCAGCGCGCTGGCGCGAAAGACGATCGAGAGGCAAAATGGGAAAGGGGCTTGGAGCGAGGAGATTTCCCCGTGCTGTTTCTCGTACGCTGTTTTTTTTTTTAGTTTTTCAATGCAGCAGTAACTCTCGCTTTGCACGTTTAGCTGCTGAGCTCATAGCGTGTCCTTCACTGGTCTCGTGTGCGCTTAAGCTATCAGTTTGAAAATTATTTGTTCCAATCCAATGACTGAGAGTGACGTTAGTTGCCCACCGTCACCCATCTGCTATGACAGTTATAACATTTGCGAACTTATTGCAGATTCAAAGCTGTCAAAATTTGCAATGCAGATGCTTCAGGATAACTCAGTGTGTTTACTTTGATATCCTTGTAACTGACATCAAAGTGAAGAGGAAAGCTCCTTACATCGAGAGGCTGATCACCTATGGCAAAAAATGCACCGGTCAGGGAAAAGTTTAAACTGCGTATCTGTGATATGTCAGAACATATGTCATATTTTAGTGTCGGTCTGAAAGACTTGCCTATATGTAGGTAAGGAAATAAACATCGGCATGATTTTATTTAAGAGTACATGCAGCGCTTTACACGAGAAGTCTCAAAAATATTCGGCACAAAGAGATTTTTTTCGATTTTTTGTTTATAATTTTTTTAAAAACTTTTTGTTTTTAATTTTGTAAGACCTCCATGACAGCCTTGGAGTTTTGCTCTCCTTCAAGCAAAACGATATTGCGAAAATATGCGTGGAGTTGTAGACTGGAACACAGTCATTTACGACTTGACGAAGAAAAATAAATTAAAAAAACATACGATTTGATTAACAGTCAAATTTTGAAAAGAATGTAGAAAAATAACAAAATGTCTACTTAAAGTGCAATCTAAAACAACGGAAATAGGTCCTTTTTCGCGTCGTTTCTCGCGTCGTTTCTCACCCTCCCGGTGGGAATTATTTTATTCTGTCACGCAACACTACAGCTATCGAAGACAAATGTTTCGTTGGCTACTGGAACGTTTGGCTTAAAGGGGCACTGTCACGGTATTTTAGCATCATTTTACAATGCCAAAATATGTTCCTGCATCAATGGAAACTCAAAAAGAATGATGCTGTTTTGTGATATAGGACTTTATCACTACACCGAAACCATTTATTGCCGCCTAGCACTTAGCATGGCAAGGATGGAAATGGATTGAAATTTGAAAAAACTAGCCAGTTTTTTCAAATCAAATTTCTTGAAAACATTGCCAGAAATTCATTATGGTTTGCTCTCTGAGCCACCATTCGTTTGATATGTTTCTGTTAGTCCATTTGAACATTTTGGGAAGGAGTAAAGGTACCAGGTAAAGATTTTAGCAACGAATGAAGCCGAAAACATCAAAACTCTCGTGACAGTGCTCCTTTAAACTTATTGAAACTGTACAAGGTGTAAAAATTGGATCGAAAAGAAAGGATTGATAGAAACTAATTAATGTTTCTGATAAGTGCTTGATTAAGTCCACGGGTGAAGTGAGAAGGTTCGAACGCTGCGTTGAGTTCGTTGAGCATTGGGAAGAAGAAACAAGGATATAAACCAGGAAGCAAATTGCCCGTGGCAAAGTTATAGTCAACAAGAAAACGATAAGACATTAAGGTAATTTTGTAAACGCAAATTTGTTAACAAGTTTTTGTGAGATATAAGTGCAGTAGGTCTTGCGAGAGTAGCGGCAAGCCGTCGTAAACACCAACAACCGCGACTTATGGTCTCAACCAAAATTTTGTTTAATTTCGGAGAGTTCATGTGAAGCGCAAACTGAATTACCCAAGTCAGTTTTTACATATGTTTTAGTTCAATGCTTAAAGATCTTATGGCTTGAGTCTCAGGGTAAACCAAGGTGTAGCACATACCTAAAATTTTAATCGCGACTGTCAGCTAAAATATAAATTTTTGTCTGTTAAGGATAAAGCAGTTTTAAAATGTTATTGTTTGCCGACCAGATTACTGTTAAGTTGAATATTTACCACCAAACTAGAAGTAAAACCCTCTATGAACTAAAGTATCAGAAGATATTTTAGCTCGCTTTCTTCCCTTTTGCGTGCAAGCGAAGTTTTGAGAACGGCCCATTTCGTGTCAAATTTTGGCGGTTTTCAAGTTGCCGACAGCGAAAATAGATTTTACCGATTTCCTCCGAACTGAAGCCGCCTTTCTGAAAACAAACTACATCACGTTTAGTTACTTACCAATAGCTACTGATGAGCAAAATATCAGGGAAAAGAAATTTTCAGCTCTGGCCACGAAATTTCAGTTTTTCTTGATTTTTATAGGCATTGGCTCTTAAGAATAAAACGGCTGTGCATCATATATTTCCGTTTAAATTATCTATTTCTGAGTTCAATCGTTAAACGTGTGCCATCCGGTTGTGGATTTTGCTCACTGTTAGATGTTTTTAGTCATACATTTATGGATTTTGTTCAACCGTTCAACATTTTAACCTATCCGTTTTTGGACTTTGATCAACCGTTTAACGTTTTGAGCTCTCTGTTTATGAATTTTTCTCATCCGTTTAACATGTCAAGCTATCCGTTTTTGGACTTTGATCAACCATTTAACAATCTTGGCCATCTGTTTAATCGGTTATAAAGATTGTTTAAATGTTTCGCCTAACCGTTTACCATCTGTTTACAGTCCGTTTATTTTTTACCGTTTAACGGTAAAGCGTTAGTGTACATTTTCCCATTCACGGTCACATATCAGGAAAACATTTCTCAGCGGCAGATCGCACAGTTAACCAGGACAAGCTTGCACTTCGTCCAAAATGTTATTCGCGACTATAATGTTACAAACTCGTCCCTCAGCCTCCAAGGTCTGCCTGTCCAAGACAGAAAATGACCGGTGATGTTGTTGACTTTATTGAGATGGAAAAGCTTTTTAAGCCAAGCACATATTCTTCAGAAATACAAGAGCGAATGGTCTTGGATGGTGTCGTTCATCCCTTAGATCCCTTAGTATTTAGATTGATATTAACTTAATTCATTATTTAATAGAATTTTTAGATTAGTATAGTATTGGTTTAGATATTTGTATGCTGTAATTGTTTTCTAATTCAGTTTGAGGGCCACAAGTTTATTAGCTCTAAGCTATTTAGTGTTTACCCTCTATAAATAAAGTGTTTACTTACTTACTTACTAGATGTATCGAGTAAGGCCTCTATAACTAAATGCGTCCGGTCAGATCTTCTCCTGTCTCACAAAAAGCTAAGTGTTACACCGTTGGAATCGACAACAGCAATTAACGTTGGCCTAAAAGATACATATTTAGATCAAGTCAGCGATCTCAATCCAGCTACAATTCACTTTTTTGATGAAAGCAGCATTCTAAAAACAACGGCGAATCAACATTTTGGAAGCAGTTACGTCGGCCAAGCAGCATTTGAGTTTGAAAAGTATGCCTCCAACGCAACATACACATTAAATCTGTTGCATTCGATGCAAGGTGTGGATTATGTAAACATTATTGATGGTCTGCCAAACGGTAATGCAATGCTCTGTTTTTTGAGGAGGCAGTTGAACTGCAAAACAACAATGAGTCTGCAATTTTGGAACGGGGAGACACTGTTATCATGGACAACTGCAGTTTTCATCATCGACATTTTGTGGAGCCACTGTTAACTGATATGCTCGCAGAGTATGGTCTATGTCTCTTGTTTCAACCTCCTTACTCGCCACACCTGAATACATGCTAGCTGTGTTTTCATCAAATAAAGTGCTTCCTGAAACGCAACCAGCTTCTTGTTCAACAGCAAACCGAAATTGCAATTTTGGACGCATGTCGTGAAATAACAGTGGAAACCTCCTCTGCATACTTCAGGCATTGTGGTTATTTAAAGAGATTGAAATGTATACTTGGCCATCTATTGTCTATTAGGTTAATCGAATAGTCTCAGATACATTTGAGTGTTTTTATTTTCAATTACGCTCTGAGGATTAGTTTTTCACGTTTTTTTCTCCTTTTAGCCGATACAGTAGAGGGAGTGTATGTGCAACAGAAGAGTAAAAACAAAAGGAACCAAAACTCATTGTGTGAACAGGTTGTCTTACAAGTTTTCTTCATCAAAGGAGTTACACACATTTCTGAATTCCCTTTCTTAGTTAGTCTGCCTAGGTTGTAACGTTTTTCATCTGAGTTAGAAAATGTTCTATGCAGAAAGTTCATCTTAAAATGTTCGATGTTAAACTTCTTTTACCCACCCGTATTGATACTTGGAATGGCTCATGAACCCTTTCCGCTGTGGTGAAGAGCACTGGACCTCTCGGGAAACAAAGAAAGTTCAATGGGTTTACATGTCAAAGGTCATGGCCTTGTCTTGTGATTGGTGGATTTTGATCCTGTTTTAGAATACATTGGTTGTTGTCATAAATATTATAAACGGCAGTGTAAAACTCAGTCGCTAGTCGGGTTTTAACGTTTATTCTATTTATCAAATGTACTGAAAGATGCTGAAACCTATGGGTTTTGAGTCCCTTTAATATACTGATAAACGGTGAGCCATAGTTGCTTGTATTAAAAAAGACACTAGAAGCGTCACAAGTGAGATAGCGAGCCTCCAGGAACATGTTCCAGTGGTATCTGCAGTTGAAACCAAACTGAGGATATCCTCCCTCTTTCACAAAAAATAATATATCGACAGGGTATGACTTTCCCTCCTCCTCTGTGCCACATAAAAGGCCAAGGTCTTCGACTCGGCTCAGGCATCCCAGTAATCTCACTAGAAGATAAATGGATTCAAATCATTTTTGTTAATAGATTGGTGAATTTAATAATATGTTTACATTAATCTTAATTCAACCTAAGCTAAGGGAACGGCATTTTGTCCTCGAAATTTCATCAACTCCAATTTGATATTTTGAGCAAAATCTCAGTGTCAACTTTCTCTCAGTCTAGAAATAGAAAGCCTGCTAAAAGCATTCAACTTGCGTCATTGGCACTGAACTGGCTCCAATCTGTCTGAGAGAAAACAACGAATTTTGATTGACTGAAGGTGAATTTGATATCTGTCAAGCTGAAAAACCGCGTGTTGCTGGTGTTAAAAAAGCGGCATTCGAAAGTTGTTCTTGACTATTTTGCCCTAAACATGACCATGTCATGCAGAGTGAAATATCTACCTGGCTTTCTTCAATCCCTTGCAGCTTGAGTCTCAAATAACTTGCCAAAGATTTTGAGGACAGGGGATTTAGGACAAAAGAATCGTTAAAATACATCGATAGTTCTGACCTAGATGTTTTGTTTCCATCCCCACTTAAACAGTCTTATGCGAAAAAGAAAATTCTGCTAATGAAAATTCTGCTCTGAAATTGAACAGCTGTCGAACAAAGACATCACACAAGAACCTTTTGGTGGTACTAAAAC
>JAHPZR010045270.1:12500-14965 GCA_019787425.1 Platygyra sinensis | reverse complement strand
TTGGGATGGGGGATTCTCCTTCATAGAAGGAGTCGTATGCATGGCATACTGTTTCTATCCCCTCCTCTTGAGGTATATTTGTGTATAGACTTGTGACGTCCATTGAAACAAAGATAGCGTTATAAGGAACTCTCGTTCTTTCTATGAAATTGATGAAGTCCGTAGAGTCTTTGAGATATGACTCTTGTTCTTGTGCTATGGGTTGAAGGAGTTTGTCCACAAATGCAGACAACCTTTCAGTCGGACCATCGCATCCAGAAATTATTGGTCTTCCAACCGGGGTTGGTTTGTGAATTTTTGTAAGCGTGTAGAATACTGGCGTGCGAGGCGAGTTAGGTGTTTGACAGAACCATTTGTTGGTCACGTCATCAATATAGTTGTGTTCGTAGAGTTCTTTAACTAATTGTTGAACTCGAAGCGATGTTTCTACAACCATAGGACGTTCAAGGGGTTGGTAGTGTACAGGGTTGTCTAACTGGATTTGTCCTTCGCGGATTTTATCTACAGTGTTCAAAACAACCGTTCGTGTGCCCTTGTCTGCTATCATGTATTCCTCCAATAGGCTGCTGATTTCAAGACGTCTGATAGCTGATGTACGTGTTGCCTTATTGGTTGATGTCATGTACACTCTAACATATTTTTGATGGCTTCTGAGAACCTTGCGAACGGCCCATGCGCCAATGTGACGAATTTTAGCTAGACCCTCTCCAGGCACACCACGAACATCAAAATGGATTGGCTCTCTGATTGCTGTTTGTTGAACTATGTCAGCAATACTCTTCACTACCTCTTTGTACACTTCAATCATTAGTTGAGCTCCAACAGCTGACTGGTGTATATTCAAGAGCTTGGTATTAAAGAACAGTTCCAAGTCCCGCATGTATACTTGACTCCTGGTGATTAGCATGTAAAGATCTTCGGTGTCGCTGGTCCACTCCGTGCTGGAGATTTTCACTTCATCGGGGTTGTTAAGAGTATCTTCAAGGACAATTTGACATCCTCGACTCCAAAGAATCCTTCCTAAAATTTCCTTGTCTTGATTGCTATTAATGTCATTGATAACATTGTTTTTTTCAATGGAAAAGTCACAATTGGGCCCTTCTACTATCAATTTCTCCAGGAGGGAATCAATGCAGAATGTTGGTGGGGGGTGCAGGTGAAAGGCACTTCCTATTTCTTCAGTCAGTATCATATGGACAGTTTGTAAATCAACGACCATGTCATCAGGCGGATCAGCTCTTTCAAAATAAGACTTCACAAGGTTGTCTGTGGTGGCAGCAATTTCCATACTATCATACCCCTGTTCTTCATCATTGGGCAGCTCAAAACCATCACCGATCCTCAAGTCTTCATCACTGAGAACTTTCTTACGACAGCATTCTAGGGCCGCATTCAGAAATTTCTTCATGATTCTCACTGACATTAATGCACTCTGCCACTGGAGGCAACAGCTGACGCTGATTAAAATCAATGACTTTTAAATGATTGGCTGACTTAACCCTAGTCATGGAAACATAGAGGAGACCAGGGACGAACTCTTTTGTGCAGTGAATCACTGCTGAAGGAAGGGTGAGTCCTTGTGACTTGTGGCAGGTAATTCCTCACATTAAACAGAGGGGAATCTGGGTACGGCTTCCAACAGCGTCTCCAGTTCGGGATGTTTTGGTCCATGTTTCCCTCTTCACCACAACTTGTCCTTCACCGCCAAAATCAACAACCACATCGTTTCCCCTTGTACCCACAAATCTACCTTGGGAGCCATTCCGCAAATTATCCGACTTATTCCACAACAGCATGACTTTGCATCCAGTCTTTAGCAACAAGACCCGATCAGCTGGACATTGAATACCTCTAACATCTCCTTCATCGCTTGCTTCAAACGTAAACAAAACACCCGGCAAAGAAAACAATATGTTTAGATTGAAAATCTGAGCAGGCAACCGTTTAAAAAAAATATGGACTGCGCCTTTCATCAGTTCTTCCGAAAGATCTCGAGACAGGCTGCTGATAAACTCGAGAGATTTCTCTCCACACCTCCCGTAGCGAATCTCTTTGAGGCAGGCGATGAAATCCCTGTCGTCTGCATTCTGACGCAAAATAGTCTTCAGCTCCAGCCGATGTGGAATGGCTTTGACTAGCGGTGATTCAAAGAGAAATCTTCCAAGATCAAAAAAATTAGCCACGGGCCGTAGCTGAAGAAAGTCACCGACCAACACAACTTGCTTTCCACCGAACAAATAAGAGGAATCACACGAAGGTGCGAAGACCACGTGTATTCCATTCACCAGCTCGAACACTCTTCGGCTCGACATGCTCACTTCGTGGCAAATTATAGTGTCGACTCTTTTTATTCTTTCTTCGACCAAATTGTTCGACACAGCTCTTTCGATAACTAGTTCGGAGGGCAGTTCAGCTGTCCGCAAACCGTAACATGCATGAACCGTGGAAGTACGTATCTTGTCTGA
>JAHPZR010045269.1:15000-16193 GCA_019787425.1 Platygyra sinensis | reverse complement strand
GTGAATATTCCTTATACAGCTTCTTTCTTGGAGAGACTGAATCTATAATCCAAGAACTCAGAGTTTTCCAATTTATTGTAAGCATCTCTCTGAATTGTCTTGGCCGATCATCAAATACGCTGCATAGCATTGTTTTTACGGATTATTATTTTTTAATTCTAATAATAATGCCATCGTAAATACTCGCCTCTGGTTGGTTGAAAGCTGATCAATTTATCCTAATTTGCATCAATAGCTTACTACTCTTCCCAGTAGACCTCGACACCCACGATTTTTTGCCGCCTTCAGAGTAACGTTTGATGCTGCGAGTTTGCCTCAAACCAATCACGTGGTACATTTAAATGCACCATGCGAGGATATTTTTTTCTGTGTGACATCATGACTTTCCCGTACTACGTGATGTTCATTCATAGCGTGTTTATCTTCAAGAGAAAAGCTTACTGTGCGTTTTGCGTGTCATAAATATGACAGCATAGCCGTTGTTTATCAACTACAGATAAAAGAAGATCAGGACAAATTCAGGGCAGTTTTTTTAGAAGCAAAAAGCGCTAAGAGCTTTCCTCTTGAAGATAAACACGTTGTGAATGTTCATCACGTGGTATACCCGCGCCGGTATAGTAAATCGAACGTTCGAAATCGAGCTCAGTCCATGGATTGGGTTCGATTGAGTTCGGCAATCCAAATCAAACACCGAGCTTTGTGTGAGTTCGATTTCCGAACCAATCAAACTTAATCGAACATATCGAATCCAATCAAACCCAATCCATTAGATTGTGTTAGATTGAGTTCGGAAACCGAACTCGATCAAACACAATTAAATGGATTGCGTTCGCTGGGCTCTGGCAAACCTATAAGTGAGCCCAAACCAATCCATAAAAGCAGGCTTTTCTTGTGCTTTTTTACCAATTAGTCAATAACAGAAATAAACTGTCCACGACACTTAAGGACGTTCGCGCCCATTGCTACTGCGCATCTCTAGTGCGCACGCTTTTCATTAGGCACGCGCAGAAGACTCAACAAAATATAGAGCTGATGACCTTTGCGTTAACTTGGTGTGCGAATATTTTTCTTGGATGCTCGGTGATCCCCATTTTTTTTTCGGCAGATCACTTCCTTTTCTGATTCTTTCCATTAAATTAAGAAAAAACAAAAAAAATCTGTACGTGGGTAGTTTTAATTATTTCTCATATACT
>JAHPZR010045269.1:5000-7500 GCA_019787425.1 Platygyra sinensis | reverse complement strand
TTTTAGACCACCCCCTTAAAATGTACAGAGACCCAGGCCTTAATTCACTTGAGGTGGAAAAGATCCTCTGATTTCATTCTCAAAAGCTGTCAATATCTTTGTTCTAAACGTCGTTATGGACATTACAAAACTAGAGTTAGCAGACGCAGTGGTTGTTGGATCAATGATACCAAATATTGTAAGACCTGGATTTTCCTCCACATCATTTGCTCCCCTTATACAGTTATGTCCAGAAATGTAGGCTGATGAGATTCACTGCACTTTATGAATAAGCATCACAAAGTGTCATTTCATATTACTTCAAATTTGACAGAATTATGTATTGTTTGGTGACCTTTTAGTTAAGAGGAGACTTAAAAATAGTAATAATTAAAAAAAGTTAATATTTAAACAGGATGACCCCTTCAGTCACATGACTGGTATCAACAGGAGCCTGTATACCATAAAATAAAAATAATATGTATGAATTATATATATATTTATAAAACCAACCACTTTAACAAGATACAACTAAAAATGTTATTTAGAAGCTCATAGGGAATAAAGAATAGGATTCTTTTTTATGCTTATCATAAAGAGCATGAATCTCATTAACCTGCATTTCATATCAGGCAATATAATCAATGGGATGTAAACACTGTAGCACATAATTTGTGTTTAACCAAAACATCACCGCATTCCACAACTTGTAATGTCCAACAACATCTATTAATGTTGGCAAGTAATACACATTTAAATGTAAGTAAAACATCATAAGCATCATATTCCAAAATCGTAACTCGCACCCGTGAAAAAGCATCCTTGGCTTTGACAAAATTGTTGTGACAGCCGATCCCTTACCGGTATTGTTCGGTTGTTTTCCCATACTGGCGACTAATAACAGACAACAGAAGTGCAAGACTCTTATTCAATGCAAGTATTTTGAGAGTACAATAACTCTTTCAGTTTGAGGTGTAACCCACTGCCATAAATACTGGCTTGTGAGATACTCGCGAGATACTTGCAGCTCGCACCGGATTTCAAACCAATGAATTTGGGCTTGCGAAAACGTCTTAGCTTCTGTTCAATCCGCACTAAACACAAGGCGAGTCTAGATATGTTGCCTTGCGAGAGTAAAATACTCATGTAGTGCCGAAGATACTTCACTCAGCAACACCTGAATGAAATAACAAAGAGCAAACATGGCAAAGCAGTGCAGTTAAGTTTCGAAATGAAAGAAAGAAAACCAATCATAAACAGCACGAAAGAGCAATTTTGAAATAGGACATAACTTACCTTGAACAAGTACCATTAATTTGCGACGGAACGCTCTTCAAAATTTTCCCAACACAGGGAAAACGGCTGCAATTCAATACACAACGACAACACGCTCGAAGAAATGGCCGGCGAAACAACTTGAAAACACCAGTACCCAGTCTACCTGCCTACTCTCGGAGATCTGTCACGTGTCATCTCGTCCTCAAAGTGATCCACTGACTGACACACTGACACACAAGATTTGCCTCTGACTTATTAGGGGTCTGTATGCAAAGCATAAGACCCCAAAAATTCTTTCAAAATGTCTTACAACATTTCAACGAAGAAAACGCCACCTCTTTTACACAAAGTGGTGAAGAACTTCTCTTTGGTAAATCTCTAAATACTATTGGTCAATTGCAAAGATCCCCTCTACTAAAGAAATTAAATTATTGTATGCTATTGGCAAAGTAGTACCTTTACAATCAGAAACTTAATCAAATTGAGCCTGAGTTAAATGAATTCAATAATAGACTTAATCTTAAATACCGCGTTGAGAACCTTGTATAAATGCTCTAGATTAGTCAAAGTTTTTTGTTAGTTAGTCTTTATTAGTTAAATTATGTAACTCGATGTCATTTATTTCCCTTTTTATTTCATTTTATTATTTGTATCCTCCATCCTTCTGTGACTTGTGTGATATTAAATAAAAAAAAAAGAAAGAAAAAAAAAACTACGGGCCAGAGTCCCTGGGAGTTATGAAAATGTCCATAGACCGCTACTTTAAAGAGCACCTAACCCCCAAATTTTTTTTTCGCTAAAACAATAAAGCTAATTTTGTAGAGTAATTAGCCGTAAAAATTTTTCGATTTGGTTAAATCCTCGAATTTCTGTGCCCCCTTGAAACCGAGTTTCGTATGGTTCACGACCGAGCATAGGGAGTCTGGAGAGAGTAAAGTCGTGACGTCACTTCCAGAACGAAAGCTTCGGCTATCCCAGTCGGGCCTTTTTCTCTGTGTGAGCGTAGAAGCCTTTTTGCTGCACAAGTTTTTCGCTGGGGCTCCACAGTCGACAGATTTCTGTTTTTATCAACAATATCTTCTACTTCGTCGGATTCTGAAATGAGCTTAGACTCAGAAGACTCCGAAATTTATTATATCGCTGAAGAGAATGACGACTCGCACTTGTCAACAAAGCAAAGTGAATAGTTAAACGATGACGGCCGAGCTGATTTATATGCTGACAACTCTCTGGCCAACGAAGA
>JAHPZR010045268.1:22500-25000 GCA_019787425.1 Platygyra sinensis | reverse complement strand
TTGCAATTGACCAATAGTATTTAGAGATTTACCAAAGAGAAGTTCTTCACCACTTTGTGTAAAAGAGGTGGCGTTTTCTTCGTTGAAATGTTGTAAGACATTTTGAAAGAATTTTTGGGGTCTTATGCTTTGCATACAGACCCCTAATAAGTCAGAGGCAAATCTTGTGTGTCAGTGTGTCAGTCAGTGGATCACTTTGAGGACGAGATGACACGTGACAGATCTCCGAGAGTAGGCAGGTAGACTGGGTACTGGTGTTTTCAAGTTGTTTCGCCGGCCATTTCTTCGAGCGTGTTGTCGTTGTGTATTGAATTGCAGCCGTTTTCCCTGTGTTGGGAAAATTTTGAAGAGCGTTCCGTCGCAAATTAATGGTACTTGTTCAAGGTAAGTTATGTCCTATTTCAAAATTGCTCTTTCGTGCTGTTTATGATTGGTTTTCTTTCTTTCATTTCGAAACTTAACTGCACTGCTTTGCCATGTTTGCTCTTTGTTATTTCATTCAGGTGTTGCTGAGTGAAGTATCTTCGGCACTACATGAGTATTTTACTCTCGCAAGGCAACATATCTAGACTCGCCTTGTGTTTAGTGCGGATTGAACAGAAGCTAAGACGTTTTCGCAAGCCCAAATTCATTGGTTTGAAATCCGGTGCGAGCTGCAAGTATCTCGCGAGTATCTCACAAGCCAGTATTTATGGCAGTGGGTTACACCTCAAACTGAAAGAGTTATTGTACTCTCAAAAATACTTGCATTGAATAAGAGTCTTGCACTTCTGTTGTCTGTTATTAGTCGCCAGTATGGGAAAACAACCGAACAATACCGGTAAGGGATCGGCTGTCACAACAATTTTGTCAAAGCCAAGGATGCTTTTTCACGGGTGCGAGTTACGATTTTGGAATATGATGCTTATGATGTTTTACTTACATTTAAATGTGTATTACTTGCCAACATTAATAGATGTTGTTGGACATTACAAGTTGTGGAATGCGGTGATGTTTTGGTTAAACACAAATTATGTGCTACAGTGTTTACATCCCATTGATTATATTGCCTGATATGAAATGCAGGTTAATGAGATTCATGCTCTTTATGATAAGCATAAAAAAGAATCCTATTCTTTATTCCCTATGAGCTTCTAAATAACATTTTTAGTTGTATCTTGTTAAAGTGGTTGGTTTTATAAATATATATATAATTCATACATATTATTTTATTTTATGGTATACAGGCTCCTGTTGATACCAGTCATGTGACTGAAGGGGTCATCCTGTTTAAATATTAACTTTTTTTAATTATTACTATTTTTAAGTCTCCTCTTAACTAAAAGGTCACCAAACAATACATAATTCTGTCAAATTTGAAGTAATATGAAAATGACACTTTGTGATGCTTATTCATAAAGTGCAGTGAATCTCATCAGCCTACATTTCTGGACATAACTGTATAAGGGGAGCAAATGATGTGGAGGAAAATCCAGGTCTTACAATATTTGGTATCATTGATCCAACAACCACTGCGTCTGCTAACTCTAGTTTTGTAATGTCCATAACGACGTTTAGAACAAAGATATTGACAGCTTTTGAGAATGAAATCAGAGGATCTTTTCCACCTCAAGTGAATTAAGGCCTGGGTCTCTGTACATTTTAAGGGGGGTGGTCTAAAATGAGGGAAATGAAAACTATCTCCAAGATGACAATTTAAGGTCAATTGTAAGCATAAGCCCTGCAAAATTAAGTTAGAATATATTGCATATGTCTGTCACGTGACTAACCAAGCCCAACTTTCCACAAAATGCTTTGACTGGAAATTCCCACTATTTAGCAATGAGCTACTGAACCAACTTTAGATCTGAATAATGACCGATAATACTTACTTTGAAACACCGCCTGGAATGAGGCAAAATGATTTCATATGTTCTTAGTGTTACAATTTAAGCTTGGGGAAGGACTGGCACTAGCAGAAAACAGCAAATAGCGATGAATCAGTTTTACGTTCAATGCCATTCCAATCGGATTCCTTTACACCTAGTCAGAGTCAAAGGTTTAATGAATGAAAACTTCATTCTGATAGTTAAGTACTATGTGATGAATACTTGCACAAATTTTAAACAAAAACTGCTTAAGAGAAGATGTAAGAAAAAGTTTTATTTCCAAAAATTTGCCCTCTGAATGTAATGTCTGTAATGTGGAATTACCAATATTCTCCCTTCTTACACGAAAGCCTTCAATTATTATTAGAGATAAAGGTACACTGGCCATACATTTTCCACTTAAAAATTGTAATGACTTGACTACCTTCTCACTTGTAGCAGTTCAACTCCCAGATGCTTATATTTTAGAACATCATTCCAACCGAAAGGAATAAAACTAAGCATAAGACCCCAAGTACGCATTCCGTACCTATTTTTTGGAATGGGTATGACTTATTGAATCTGGCTGGCCGCAGTAAGTACAATTAGAATTATTCGATACTCCAAAGAGGTGAAGTTCTTTCTTGGAGACA
>JAHPZR010045268.1:0-15000 GCA_019787425.1 Platygyra sinensis | reverse complement strand
ATCCTCGCATGGTGCATTTAAATGTACCACGTGATTGGTTTGAGGCAAACTCGCAGCATCAAACGTTACTCTGAAGGCGGCAAAAAATCGTGGGTGTCGAGGTCTACTGGGAAGAGTAGTAAGCTATTGATGCAAATTAGGATAAATTGATCAGCTTTCAACCAACCAGAGGCGAGTATTTACGATGGCATTATTATTAGAATTAAAAAATAATAATCCGTAAAAACAATGCTATGCAGCGTATTTGATGATCGGCCAAGACAATTCAGAGAGATGCTTACAATAAATTGGAAAACTCTGAGTTCTTGGATTATAGATTCAGTCTCTCCAAGAAAGAAGCTGTATAAGGAATATTCACAGCCTCCCTTGGTTTTATGAAGGTGCATGTAGAACATTGATAATAGTCGGATATAGGCAATGCAATACTATTACATTCTGCTAGATAGAATGTTTTCAAAAAAAGAACTATTCTCCCGCTTAATTTTTCCAGAGATGATAACTGTTGCTTTCCAAAACACTAGCATTTCAGTATTAATCTCGTTTTATATATCTTACTGCCCGCCGCTGGATTGAGGGATTGCTTCAATTTTATCTACTTGCTCCAGTCTGCTAGGGTCTTGCAACAGCTGATGCGTATTCTAAGTTGCAGCTTACAAGGGTTGTCCAATAAATCCAATCCGTAACGGGTCGCCCAAACTAGTGACGGATCGCGACGATCCGTTTGTCATGTCAGTTCGCGACATGTCTGCGATCAACACTTCTTTCGCCTGTTTATTTTGTCCTGTTTGCGGGTTATCGCGACCCGTCACGAACCGTCACCTCTTTTGGCGACCCGTCATGGATCGGGTGTATTGGACATGTATGTATGTATGAGCTTACGAGATTTACCACACTTTACAAGTTTTGATGACTGAAATAGGGTGTAGACTCTAAAATAGAAGCGATCTGTTTCTGTAAACAGACATTTTGTAGCATTTCCAAGGATTGAGGCCTCGTCGACACTACGCTGAAAAATTTGAAAGCGCAGCTCTTTTCTACGGTCAGGCCTACCGTCCAAAAAAATCCGTCACGGAAATGGAGCTTTTCGAAAATGCTCTTAAAATCGGAGGTATTTGAATAGGTCGGCTTTGCGTTTCATTTTAAGGACGGTGCCTACTAATTCAAAGGTATTTTTGCGTGGTTCACTGAATATGCGGGAAAAACAAATCATAACGAGTGCTATTGAAATCCGAAAAGAAAATTGGGGGTTACCACGCATTTTTGGAAGATAATTAATCAGCAATATTTGTAAAAAGCTTTAAAATACAAGGCAATGTATGGCGTTTTTTCCCAATTGAAGCTTAATTCCCTCTGAAAAATGCGTGGTTACCCCCAATTTTCTTTTTGGATACCAAGAGCACTTGCTAAGTTCTACTTTATCCGCATAGTTTTGAACCGCGCAAAAATATCCCTGTATTATAAGCACCACCCATAGGAAATCCGAGTATCTCGAGATGCGCAGACCGTATGCCCAATAACAATAGTAGGCACCGTAAAAATTTTGAAAACGCAGCTCTAACCTCGTTCCCAGGGTCTCTCATCTTACCGCTTCTCGCTTGCCCTCGGGCGGTAAGATGAGAGACCCTGGAACGTGGTTGACGCAGCGATAATCATTTTTCCTGACCGAGTTTTCCTCAAATAGAAATCCAAAATGACCGTCATTGTTGCGTTTTCGAATTTCTCCGGCATAGTGTGGACGAAAACATTTGATGCGTTTTCAGAGTGAAATCGCCGTTTTCAAATTCCTCCGGTGTAGTATGAACGGAGCCAGAAACTCAGTTCTTTGTGGTGAGGTCGGACTGTTGATGCGCCTGTCTTCTAAACCGGATTCTCCTGTTTTGAAACCAGACCTTGACATGTGTTTCTGTCAGATGAAGTGCGTTAGCCAGTTTACGGCGCTCCTCTCCCGCCACGTACTGCTGTTTGGCGAATGTGCTCTCCAAACGCTCTAGCTGCGCAGGCGTGAAAATGGTTCGTGATCTCTTGCTGGATTTCCTGCTGTTTTTCTTGTTGTCATCTCGTTTGATGTCTGGTTCTATAGTAACAGCAATCAGTTGATTCAGTGTTAATTACGTTTTAATATTCAAATAATGATCTACATCAATTTTCTACCGCTACTTTTTTCCCATTGATTATGAGAAAAAAATTTAATTTTATTAGTGAAGAACAATTTGCTGATATGGTTATTATTCGGGAGAATGAGAACTGAAGGTCACAGAAAAAAAGAGAACAAATCACTCAATAAAGATGATTTGTATGATTCCTATTCTGTCTAGTTAAGGAGTTATCGGCAAAACAGCGATTGTCGGTTGGAACCAAGGGTGTAAAGAATTGTTACGAATTCGGAAGCTTTTTCTTCGCTGTAACCGTAGTTTAAAACTGTTAAACCAAACATAGAGAGCTCTAAACAATCTTCTAGTTTAATATACTTGTTGAATCTTTTGTTGCGATAAAACTTAATGATGTATTTATGACAGTTTTAACGCTCGCACCTTTATCTGTTTGCCAGTTGACTGCGCGTACTCCCTGATGACAGCAGTGACGATGAGGGAACGGAGCTGAACACTCAAAAGCACCGACATCTCCAGTCAGCAGCAGGTGACCATAAGAAGGAAACGATTGTGTCTGGGGAGAAGAGTTCGACGAAGAAGACAAAATGGCACGGATCGAGAAAGAGCTGGAAAACTGAGGACTTCTTCCTTGCTCATCAACGTGGAGATATTCTACAGGGATTGCGTTGAATTAACAGACGGATTGAAGATTGACGATGAAGTCGGAGACGTACATGTAGTTGGAAAAGAGGAGTGCATCTTTGGCGCGCTTTTATGAGCTCTTACAATGGAAAAAAAGCATAATGCTCTCAATTCCTAATACCTCGTGCTTAAATCATCGTTTTCTAGTACACATTTGTTGTCTCTCACAGGAAAATTGGTGGCTAACACGCCATGGTTTGGTATTAGTTTTAAATTAAAGGCAATCGATGGCATAATTTTGTTATAAGTTGCCCGAGTCTTTTCTGCTTATCTTTTCACTTTCACTGTTTGTAGGCAGGCTCTTTTGTTTATTTTGAAATTGACTCTTTGAGAGAAATATAAAACAGGTTGTAATTTCTCAGGACTATTGTTACTGTTTTTGTGTTTAAATGGCCAACATGATCCGTACTAATGCGACTCGATAATTAAACCGGAACATTAAAATAATGACCCAAATGCTGCACAAAAAGGGTGCCATTAGTCGTATAACAACTGGACAGATTAAGACACTTGAAAACGAAACAGGCGATTACAATATTACTATCGTCGAGTAATCATATACTGGTTATTTCAGCCAGGTTAACAAGCGCCGAATTCGGCAAATCCTCGTGACGTTACCCGAAGAATTCCGAATATTATTTAGTGTTCCATCATGGATGGCACTAGTGCTCTGAAAATCACAAATCATCTTGGACCCTCTGCATACACAGGCTCAGAGCTGACTGCTTGTCTCTTTAGTAATTAAAATCGCTTTTCCTCAGTTAAAAACGTTATTAAACTTCCCTGCGGGAGGCCTCGCAACATTAATGTTCCTTTCTAAAAAAATGAGCTTATGTCTTTAGTTAAAACCTATTTAACTCGTCGGTCTTACGTTCGTGATAGTAATTTGTGTTGTAAATATGAATGGCTTGCATACGAGACGAACGTAAATGTGAGTTTCCTGTGTTGATCAATCCGCGACCAGCTGTTGTTGTTTAATAGCGAAGCGCGCGAGTGACGTCATGACTCAGACAAGACTCAGACAAACAAACTGGAATGGTGGATGATTTTGAAGATTTCTTTTAAGAGCAAAAGCCGGTGTTCCTAAAACACTTGTGAAACAAAAATTTCGCTTATATTCCCTGTATTTCCTTCAGAACAAGCTTATGTCGACTGAGTCTCGCGGGGAATTCAGAGATTTGCATTCTATTTTTAGACTTCGCGCGCTTCGCTATTGGTATTAATTGGGGTTTTATGGTTTCTTCTCTTGTCTTAGTGGGAACACGCGATATTTCTTTTTTCTTTTCACTGCATGTACTTCATCTTTTATTTGCATTATCTAGAAGCAATATTCGTAAATCATCCACGGTAACTGCAGTCATTGAAATACAATAGATAGGTTTATTACTAGTTTTGTTCTGTCATTTTATCATCACGTAATGTTACAGTCATTCAGAAAACGCGATATGGTTTGAAACAATTAGTATTTGAAACTCTAATGTGCTGTTAATGGCTGGAGTAAGACTTGAAAGTCTCCACGGGTAGTTTTGTTGAATGTAAGATTAGCGATTTTTCAGAACAATAATTACTTCTTACCTTAAACGCCATCTTTGAAATGCATAATGCATAATGAGAGAAAAAAAAATATCACTTCATTTTCTGGTTATACTGAGGTTACCTATTTTTGTTTAAATTCCGGTTAATTGTCCCAGAAAACTGGTTGCATGAAAATTGCCTTAAAATTATTGAAGAGAAATAAACAATGGAAAATGGAGAATCCATATGACACATTTCAACCCCCCTCATGAGTTTCTGATTAAAGCTCTTGTGTTTATACTTTAAACTATTTCAATGACAGTCAACATGTTATTTACAGCATTTTTTTAGCCGTAACAAGAAGGCCTCCCATCGAGTAACATTCCTGTATTATAATATTTGCGAATATTCATTTTAAAACTAAAGGCTAATGCTATGAAATAGAACAGTGACCCCTTGGTACTTTATGCTAGACATCCTGAAGATTTTAGAAAAGTAGCGGCTCTCGCAAGCTTCCATTGTTTCATTATTGTAGTAGTAGTTACTGTTTTGGGATGTCTGTACTATTGTTCCTTAAAGGGTATCGAGCCATTCATGTGAGGCCTTGCGAGATCTTCTACACGACCCGAAAATTTTCTGCAGTAATTATTAGTCAACCAAGAAAAGAGTTTTGACGAAATGCGAGGTGTTTGGATAGCGGATGAAACACTGTCTCGAGTGTTTGATATATCTTCTCATTCGAAATTAAAACTAAGGAGTAAACGGAGAGAAGTAAAATCGTAAAAATCTATGCTAATTAAGACCAGGTATCCAAACTTCCTTCACGGTTGTGATTTTCTTTGTTTTAACTTGATGAATTATTAATGAGTTTGAGAAATTACAAGTTAGGTATTCACTAGTAACTTCGATTTAGAATATCTGAGAAGAGTAAAAGACTTAAAATGAAACCAACTGTACCAAAGTTACTTCGGTATGTAATCGTACAAGTGATTAAACAAGTCGGACTCGGCGCTTGGACGTCTGGCCCAGTTGTTAAAAGAGTGGATAACACTGTCTTATGGATTAAGGTGATTCCTCAGAAATGAAAATTACCGATTTTTTTTTTAAAACTTTCTCTGAATGTTCCCTACAAAGCACTGTTTCGAAAAATAAAAAAAATAGGTCACCATTCTCGCAAAAGAGATATGATGGGCCAATCTTGCCCCATTTATGCCTGTATTCGTGCTAATCTCGCGTGTTATTCATTGGTCCACGTTACATTTTGCGGTAGCTGAAAGTACAGTTTATCAAAGTAATGCTCGGAAGAAAACTTGACAGGAAGAGAGTATGGAACATGTGGAACAACATGTAAAATTTGTCGACAAAATCGCACCATTTAAATCGAGGTGGACGAAATGCGTTCGTCGAGTCGATGTTTTCGTGGTCATAATTTACATCCTTGAGTAACGGTTTTGTGTACGCTTTCAGCTATATCATTTTTTCTTCCGATAAATTTTTTTAATGCTTTCAATATCTAAGACGATAACCGGGCACTATTATTATGCAATAAAAAGTATAGGTCACCATGCTCGTATAAGAGAAAACGAGCTTTTATTTCGCCGTCAAGCCTTGCTTGTGGGAAATTACTTACGTTTTGCACGTGCACGCGCTCATTTGCGCGCGCTAATGACGCAAACATCGTGCGCAGTAGGGATGCGCAATCCAATACTGAGGAATCACCTTAAGTGGATAGTGTGGTTAGTTTTGCCAACACTTATCCAGTAGCTGGCAATTTATACGGTGGATAGGCTTATCCACTCTTTTTACAACTGGGGCCTGGTAGTATTTGTAGCTCCCCTCAGCCTATCACTGAAAATTGTTTCAATTGTGGATACTATTTTAGGGTTGATATAAATAAATGATGATGGTGATAAGTCCGATTTTGTTAATTTCTTGCATGACTACCGACCAAATTGGATTTCATACAGTCTTCAACATTACTACACAATCGCCAGGTTCCCTCAATCTTGACCAAGTGCGTCACCCAAGGTAGTGAAGACAGTGAAAGCCAGTTATTAAAAAAA
The DNA here is from genome assembly GCA_019787425.1 of Platygyra sinensis. Taxonomy (NCBI): domain Eukaryota; kingdom Metazoa; phylum Cnidaria; class Anthozoa; order Scleractinia; family Merulinidae; genus Platygyra; species Platygyra sinensis. The sequence continues at coordinate 8,630 of JAHPZR010045268.1, read as the reverse complement.
GGGCTGTTGAGTTAAACGATTGTAACGATTGTAATCAAAGTCTCCTAAACGCTCTAAATATAAACTTCCAGCAAAACCGAAACTCCCTAGCAGAGCCGCCCTGATCGTCGACTTCATCCCGCCCCCCATGATGGCCTCATCCGAAATTCTTAGCCCTGGTAGTAAGTTTATCACTTGCATCACGTGTCTCATCCTTGTAGATCGATAGATCTTCATTACTGGAAATGCGTACTCGAAGTACGCCTCCTTCCCGTTCAAATAATCCCTAGAGGGGAAATTTCTTTAACTACAATAGTTGACCCTTTTACAGTTGTCTGCTTATTGACCTGGCCTTTGAATGGCGTTGAGGCTGCTGGTGACCTTGCTTTGATAAAGACCTCACTACTTTTGTTGTGTCAATCAAGTTGTTGTAATGCTAACTATTTCGCATTTACATGACAAAAGCAGAGAGGTTTGTATCAAAGCAAGATCACCTGCAGCCTCGCTGCCATTCAAAGGCCAGGTCACCGAGCAGAGAACTGTAAAATAGCAGCGGGTAAACAGTTATTCGGTTACAATCACACTGCACTACTTTTCACTTTTTGTTGAACTGACACACTCTCGGTGCCAGAATGAGTCCTGTCGGTAACCGAGGACAACTGACCACTTCCAACCCGGGCCCCCTTGACAGTCAATAGCACTTTAAAGGCTCTTATGAAAGTGGGCATGCGCCATGCATAGAGAAACTGATTGGCTGAACAGTTGACAAGAGCCATTAAAAACTGAAAATCCCGTAGCCAGTGAATGACGTCACAGGCACATACGTCACAAAACAAAATGACGTAAATCATAACACAAGAAGAAACATTGCAACAAATGAAAACGAAGAGCACGAAAATGAAGGATCTGGTGGCTTTCTTCTCGTATTTTAATCTCTGTTCTATCATTCGATCACTGCGTGTCGTTTCACCATGCTCGATATGCGCGTGCAGGCTTTGGTAGATTCGAATATAAGCAAAAGTTATGATGACAAGTGTGGCAATCACGGTCGTGTTAGCAAACACGAAGACAAAAGTGTAGAAACCGGTTGCAAAGTAAATAAACGAAGCAGCAATAGAAAACATCCATATGCCAACGGATGTCCAAACTGCTCTTGATCGCGAGTACGTTCTTCTGTATGTGGAAGTAACTGTGAGATATCTTTCAGTGGCCAGGGCCGCTATGCTGAGCACTGATGCAGTACAAGTGATGAAATATGGAACATGAACGATCTCCACGCGGTTCATGACCTCGAACTTTAGAGCTTCTCTGACGTGAAACACAACAAATGAAGGCTCCGTGATAATCCCAGTGATGAGATCAGCAATGGCGAGGTTAAGAACCAAGTAGTTGAATGACGATCTGAGCTCTTTGTTTGGGTCTTTAACGATGGCCCAGCATATCAAGATGTTCCCTGGTACTGTCACAACTAACAAGATGGCCGATAGAGTTGCGGTTGCCACTGATAACTCAAATGGTGCTCTCTCATCTTCACACAGAGTGCTTCCAAACGACATTGTTGTCACCGACGACTTAAACCTTTACGCTCAGCTCGTATCCGCCGCTAACGACGTTACTTCCAGCTGTATGAAATACTCTATTTCCTAGATAACGTCACCCTGTAAGTGATACTCAATTCATCTGATGTCTGGAGCGAACTGCCGAGGTCAAGCTGAAGGTCTTCAAAAGACGTGAATAATATCATCAATCGTTGAAAACTTCCTGCAAATTAAGCAAAGCTGGTTAACAAACTCTGGGCGCTTTTAATCAATTTATGCCACAGGAAAATGTCAAAACAATGTCAGAGTAACAAATGAAAAGCGAACAAGGTTTAAAACATCTCGTCAATAGCTGGCAAACACAATTAAAACGGTAGACATCGTGGAAAGACAATTAGTCTTTTTAGGACAATTTAAATTTTCCCTCCGAAGACAGCAAATTTAAAAAGTTATTTCTCGAAGGAAAATTGAGATGTTTTAGTTTCTGCTTTTAAGCAAATAAATTCAGTATATTTGCTCTGTCTGTTACGCCTAAACAAACAGAGACATGTCAGCTACGTTTGCATATCACCTTAAAATTATGTTTATTTTTGAAAGAATGGAAATCGGAGAACCTACAGGTGATTTTTAACTTCAAGTTTTGATGCTGTGAACTAGATGTGAATACCATTGAAGTTTCCCTGATTGTGTAACATTGTTTCAAACAGTGTGATTCCACTAAACCTGTTTTACAGGGAAGTGTTATTGACGAAAGTCCATTTGTTTTCTAATAAGCGGTAACAAACGTAATTACCGGCCCGGTAAAATACTGATTACATTAATTAAAACCGAAAATTTCTTGTCGGTTTTTTTTGTTACCGAGTAGTCAAGAATAGAAAGCGAAACCATGGCCTCATGTTAACAGCTGAAATGCAGAACAATGATGTGAAGGTGATTGACATTTGGCACGGAACACTCTCATTACAAGACATGCATAAGGGTTAAAATATACTTGCTGAACTTATAGGGGTTTTGTTGTTAAAACTGACGATTCTCTCGTAAGAGCTGCGGTGAAGACCTGAACTGGAAACAATTTTTTATAGTAATTCGGGTTCAAAACCACGTGATCTCGAGGAAGAAAATATGGTTATCACAATTTGTTGTTTTCCTCTAAAGTTGTGATTATTTTGGCGGCATGTATTCGCTCAGGTTTGCTTGAAACAAAAAAAAATCCTATGTGGAATGACCTTCGTGTAAAAATAAGTGTGTAATCTAATGAAAATAATGTACTGCTAGGGGGTCTGCTAATGTAGTGCAAGTAGGCCGGGTATTTCGCGTAAGTAAGGTATTTCGCGCAAGTAGGTAATTTATGCACTGAGCTGCAAGTAGCTCTTTTGTGTGTGCGGAAATAATAAAAATATTTTCTGCTTATTTGAAAGGCCTTTCAAAATACAGAGGGGTGGCGTTTTTCTTTTTGAAATATCTTTTTTCGTTTTAGATATATTGACGTTTTTCTATTATGCAAATTAGATCAGTGATGATGAAAAGTTGTAGAAACTGAATAAACGATATCTCTGGAAATATTAAAGCAGTGTTCTTGTAACTTGGCACCATAAATGTCCATCACAAAAGGAATAAAATGACACCCTCAATGCTGTCGCTATGACAACAGTTTTGCCACTGGTGCTGTTTTAATAAAAACTGAAATTCCCAGTTTTGTCTTAACCAAGAACCATCTACCCCACACGTTCTATTCAGTGATGGGAGTTACGACAACAGGGAAACAATGTCTGCTCCAAGTTGGACCCTTGTCTCACTTTGGAGGTTGAAAATGGTGATAGTTGGTTTTTGGATAGAAAGAGACTGGAGCCAAAAGAGTTACTATGGCAACAACACTAAGGGTGTAATTTGTTTCTGTTGTGATGAATATTTATGGTGCCAAGTTTCAAGAACACTGCTTTAATATTTCCAGAGGTATCGTTTATTCGGTTTTTACAACTTTTCAGTTGCAGTATTGTGACATCATCACTGATCTAATAGAAGAGACTCGTGAAGAGTCGAAACCGCCGGTCCTGTTGTAGCCACTGCAACTGTTGCAGCAACAATGTGCGTGAAAGCGCCGTACAACCTAAAAGACATGCTTGTAAGAGCAAAACTACAATTTGAAGGCTTTGATTATGCGACGCAACCACAAAAACCACATAGGGAGTCCATGCGGCCTGTCTTTGCTTTATGTCACGACTTTAGAGGCAAAAAAAATTGTGGGATAATCATAATGTCTGCCTCGAGACCACGTGGTACAAAACCAGTGTTGTCCTTGGAGCCGCCCGTTCTTACTAACCAAGAAAGTTTTGGCACGAGGAAATTTGGCTGTGCAGACACATGACTTGAGTTCATTGGGAAGATTCTTAGACTTATAAGACTTTCCTTAATTCAAAGCAGTCTTCATTTTCGAACATGTTCACTGAGAGATCTCTAAAACTATTCGATCATAGCATCTACACTGACCTTTACATATTTTAACAAGTGACATTTCATACGTTCGTTACGGAGGTCTTCACTGTAAACTCTCCGCGTAATCAAGTTTTTAAACTTCATGAACGTCTAAAGGTGCTCTGATCGATGTTTTTAGGTTGCGATAAACCAGCGCTGGTCTCCGTGCTGAAAATATGCATTGTTTGATCTCTACTGCCGAAAATTACATTTCCAGCGTTTTTCTGAGTTTATTTGTGTTGAATATTTTTTACACTTGACTCAGGTACACATTCCAGTGTAAAAAAAATTGGTAAATCGTTAAATTGCAGTATTAGCCATAAATAGTGAGGTTGATCTGCAGGCAGATTATACGGAGAAATAACAATGTCCCCCAGTGACACAAAAAATCAAATGTTGGTCTTGGATGTTTTAAATGTGCGTTACGCATTGCAGTCCTTAGCTAGTTGACCATGATCCCAGACCATGCCACACATTTTTTAGCTGTAACTGATCTCATTAACCATTCGATACACTTTCCATTTTTTCCAACTTATACTGGTCGAGAATATTTTCAGTCAAACAAAAGATATCCAAGTTGTTACTTCTTCCAATTTTGAGCATAACTAAAGAAAGTGAAGTGTGAAGCTTTAGAACCATAGTTGGCTCATAGCTGCCGGAGCTTACCCCGGTTTTTGTAGCATGAAGCGGCTAGGAGTATTTCTCCTTCCCCTGGCTAGTCCACCGCAGGTCACTCCCCCACAATAGGCTTCCGAGTTCTCTTGTGCCTCTGTTTCAAGCTAGTTTAAGTGCGAAACCATTCTTATTGATTTGCATAAAAATGAAACTGCATGTAGAACTTATTTTCATATGAAAAGTTTTGCTCTTAGCCTCGTTTGAAACAGAGGCACTAGAGAACTGGGAAGTGGTCTATTTGTTAGGTTTCCCCAACATTCGCCGGTACCCATATATACTCCCCGGCCAGGGCTCGAACCCAGACCGCTCGCTCCGGAGTCGAGCGCACTAACCATGAAGCCACCGCGCCTCCCATAACTGATCTCAGTTACCATTGGCAACACTTTCCAGTTGTTCTAACTTAGTCAAATCCCATTACACAAGTCGAGAATATTTCCAAACAAGAGATAAGTATATTATTATTTCTTCCATTCTTCAGCATAACTTTAGAAATGCAATGTGAAATTTACACATACCAGCAGAGTAAATACATCGTTAAATTCCATTTCTGTAAACTTTTCTTTAAACTAAATTGAAGGGGGGAGCCCTGTGTTTCTTTTCTAAACTCTGTAGTTAATTCGCACCGCGCTCACTGGATCAAGTCTCATCTTTAATGCGAAGAAAGGCATGGCCAGACAATCGTCGTATTTCTTTACCATTTTTTTAAAGATTCTCCTAGTCTACATCTTCATTTCTTTACGTCTTTCACATAAGGTTCACAAAATGGTTTGTTTATGTGTCTTTTTGATACTACATCCACTGTTACCTTCGAGCTTCTCGCTATTTTGAGTCGAATATTTCAAAACGCGAGCATTTAATTTTATTATTCACGTGCGATGGCAAGTTTTCCATCCTCGTCGTTTTCTCTGCAACCTTCCCCTCGTTTTGGTCTTCAATTTTCCTCACGCAGTAGCATTGTCTCGACCGAGTTGCTTGAAAAACAGAACTCTTGAATAACAATGAAAACGCTCTGCGAAAATTCCTCATTCTCATAGAGTAAAGCAAATGATTGGTGGCTGAGATCAACATTGGCAAAATAAAATAAACGTCACGCAAGGTGTTAATGACGTCACAAGAGCACGTGGTGCAGAAACCTATGACGTATGCAATAATGCATGATGGGAACACAGTGGAAGAGAAAAGCGTCAACATCATCATGAAAGATCTGGTGATTTGCCTCTCTGTGGCTAGAGCTCTTCGTTTTATGTCATTGTTGTGGACTGAATCCCAGTGCCGCACATGATCTTGCATTGTCTTTGCAATACGTTTTTGCGAAATAACGAGAATAACAAAAACTACCAGCGCTGCAGTATTAGCGAACACGAACAAGAACACGTAAAATTCTACCACTAGGTAAATCAATGGAACGCTGAGCGACATGCACCAAATAACAGCTGAGGTCAGATATCCGTGCCTCTGCTTGAGCCTTCTGCGAAAGGGTGACGTTATGGTTAGGCAGCGGTCCACCGTCAAGGCTGACAGGCTCAGAAGTGAGGCTGTAAGAGACGTGAAATACGTCAAGTGGAATATCCAGAGCATTTGCAACTTTTGTCCTTTAACGGCTTCCTTGGCGTGATAAATGATAAAGGCAGGTTCGGTTACACAGCCGACGATCAAATCAGCAGCAACCAAGTTGATTACAAAATAGTTGAAAGGCGTTCGTAGCTCTTTGTAAGGATCTTTAATGATTGCAATGCACGTCAACAGATTACCTGGTACAGTTATGATGCACAACATACTGCTAATGGCAACAGTCGACCATGAAATGTACCCTGGAATATCTTCCTCGTGGCAGCCCTCCGAAAACGGCATATCTGTTGAAAATTGCTGTCAAAAATATTCTGTAGAATAACAAGACTTCCTTGAGGTGAACTCTGCCGCTTGTTTAATTACTTTTAATAATGCAACTGTAGTTGCCAAGTCGTCGATTGCACTGCGTTATTACTCCGTGAAATTATCTGCTAATACTCGTTTTAATGTGCTATTTATCAGCATAACTCTTTCTTTAGTTTCCAGTGAACCACCCAACTCTAAAGCGCGCGCGTTTTATGCAATGAACCATTCTTTGCCGGTGAGAAATGGCGAGCTTGGTACTCTTCTGATGACTAACAAATGACTCGATATCTATGATTTTGATCAGCCTCTCACCTGTCTATATTCCAGCATTAAACTACGTGCAATAGATTTTTATGTGTAGTGAAGAGAACATCTTTAAGATCCTTTTTACTTTGCAATTGAACTGCGGTGCAAGGAACACTTTAAACTGCAAAGTACATAGTGTATGAAAGCCCCTTATTGAAGTCGAGAAACTTTATATCGTACACAGTGAACAGATGTAGGGATATACCAATATAAAAGATCTAGAAAACAAGTTAATCTGTAAGAACAAAACACAAGATAAATAAAACTGAAAGCTTTTGCCGACCACTCTACAAATAGGCTGAGCTTAATTTCCGTTCAACGTCGGTATTTTGCGTCGGTGTTTGATTAATTTTAAAGAAGAGCGCCAACAGTATCAGCTTATAATGCTGCTAATGAAGACAGGTCATTTCCTAGTGCTCCCTTTGTCTGAAAAAAATTGAAACTTGATCTTATTTGGCTTAATTGGTGCAATTTGCAAATCCAATAATTAGTTCCATTGAAAGTATAATACAGTCTAATTTAAGTCAAATCGGCAAGGAGCGATGAGAGGCTGCACTATTCGCAGAATAATTTGCTTTGTAATTAAACATTACGCTATTACTGGATGAAGTTAATGAAATTTTCTAGACTACGCCACGAGATATCGCGAGATCACGTAACGCCCTGACCTGAAGTCACTATTCCCACGTGATGCTCTAAACAGTCCGTGAAACTTCTTGCAACGAGCGCAAACTTCGGCAAAGAACGTCAGAACCACTGGCGCAGTGTAGTTGCATATTTTTGAGTGGAAATTTCTAGACATGATAAAGAAATGGAGAGGGCGGTGCGGGCAATTTTAGAGAGTGTTGCAAAAACTCACTTTGTTTAAAACAGATCTTTCGGTAACCGGAACTGTTTCATACAAAGTATATCACGTGACTGATTTGGCGGGAAGTATTGAGAGAGCAATTCAACTGTTTTCATATTCTCATCAGTAGCATCGAAAGGGACAGTGATAAATGTTATCTCAAATGCCTTTAGGTTTTATTATTGTGGAACAGCAAACCATGCTCTCGTATCCTGAAACATGTAAACTTACATAAGGCAACATCGGGTTTGTTTCAAAAGTTTTCTTAAAATTTGTTTTTACTGTATTCAAGAGGTTTAATTAGTCTAATTAGAAACCCTTAGGTTCTTATCAAACTTAAGAAGATTAAGTTGTGTAAGCGGCTTTATTTACATCAGCCGGAAAAGTTGGCAATCGTTTGAACCAGGCGTTTGAACAGTGAAAATATTTAATAAAACAGTAGAGAGACTTACTGGCACCAAAGATACGCTCAGCTCCTGGAAGTTATTAACTGAATATGGTCAAAAGAAAAAATAGTCTTTAGTATGAAACGTGTATTCTATTACCCTATTCCTGATTACTTCATCTTCTTAGACTGCTTATCACAGCAAGGTTGCAACAGGATATAAAAACACTTTTTGAAATCCTAGCTTCAGAAGACTTTCATAATGATCTCCCAGAAATCGTTAATAAGTAAAGCTGAATTTATTTTCCGCTTAGTATGTCGTTTGGTATATCTCTAGTCTCTAGTTTATGATAACTGTTGTCAATTTTAGTTTCTTTAGTTCTCTCGTTGCCTTAGTTGTATTTGGTTGTACCAGATGCAAATCACCTATTCTAGGTGATATGCTTCTGGCTGTACCTAGTTGTATCTATTTCCTGTAAACATGACCCGCCTAGTTTAGCTTAGCTACTCGGGGGCATGCTATAATTTTACTTTAACTCTAATTAAGAAATAG
>JAHPZR010045267.1:0-17086 GCA_019787425.1 Platygyra sinensis | reverse complement strand
CATTTTCATTCATAATGCACTACTTAAGATTTTTTCCTCCATCTTACTAGGTCTCAGAACCTAAAATCAGGGAGTATCAAAAGCAAAATTCCTCTTTCATGCTCATTTTGGTTTACCCGTGACCATCAAATTTCATCATGCATCAGTACATTCATGACATGCAGTCTTGGCGTACTTTTTATAGAGCAATAAAGCACACTAACTACTTTGTGTGGCAAATAGCTACCCCTCCGTACTTGCTACCGTATCAGTTACGCATGTTTGGTTGCAAATACTTACCCTCCATATTTGCTACGGTAGCAAATACCCACCCTCCATATTTGCTACGGTAGCAAATACTCACTTTTGTAGCAAATACCCACCCCTCCGTATTTGCGACTGTAGCAAATACGCAATGTTGGTAGCAGATACCTATCATAGGTATTTGCTACCGTAGCAAATACCTACCAGGGAAGTAAATGCTACGGTAGAACTCAAATTCATTCAAAATCGCTCAAAAAACCGCTTTTGAGGCAAAAGGACGACTATACACCAAAGGTAAGGTAATTCAACGTTTTTTTATCATTGATTTACACACACAGTTAGCGATATATGGCTATAGGTGAGGAAAACGGTAAATCTAGTACATTTACTATAAAATAACAATCGGCTACCCAGACAGATTGTGCGGGCCCCCTGTGATAAATCTTGAAATAAATAAACAAATAAATCGAACGTCGAGCGTGGAAATTTCGTCTGCCAATAACACTGGCATATATTGAGGGCCACGAGCAATATCGCTCCTGCCCTCTACCTGGCCATTCCAGTGTGATGAACCCCACTCCTATACCAGCAAGGCTATTTCAGACCCGGAACGCGATGGTGCACCAGTTGTCGGCGAAATAAACGCTGAAAAAAAAAATTTCCTCCATGGCCAAATATTGAAAGCCAAGTAAGAGGAAAACAGGTCGGTACAGTAATTGCAATACGGATAACATGCAATGTCTGTCTAAATCAAGTTAAAGATTAGTGGTAAATATTTCTTATCCTCTGTTGTTGAAAGTAGAACGGAAAAATAAACATTTAAATCCATTTATATTTTTCTCTTCCTTCTTTGAGACCAAAAATAGGGTTAATTTGACAAAATGTGGCTTTTTTTAAAAGCCTAACAAATGTTATCACGAAGTTTTTCTGACAAAGGATGGTAACTTGTTTCCTACAATGTATCACCAGTTCCTGAGGCCTGATCAGGCCTGGTTCGAGGTGGGGGAGGGGAATACTTAAACTGCCATATGATTATAAAAGTTTATACTACATTGTAAATGCTATTCAGTAATAATATGTAAGAGTGGAACTGCTTTTTTTATTTGAATACTTAATCCACCAATCGATTGAAGAATGCAATAATGAATTGATTATTGAAAATTGATTATTGAAAATTGATTATTAAACTCATTAGTCATTTCAATTTAAACTGATTTTTTTAACAATTAAGCCCATCAGCCATACTCTTGGAACAGCTAGTGGGTTCAGTATTCCAATAATCAATTCATTATTACATTCTTCAAATGACTAGCAGGTTCAATATTCCATCAATCAATTCATTAATATAATCTTGAGGGGTACCCTTCACTTGATTTTTGTTTTCTGAAATATTAATAACAATAAAAACATAAGCTTAATTTGCATACCAGATCTTCCAGGGTAAATCACCTGCAAGACCTAACTTCTACACAACAAACTTAAGTTAAAAACAGTCAGGTAATAACTAATATGCTTAAATTTTAACAAGTCTACATGTACATGTATTTATATTATACATGTTCAGCCGTACATGCAATGTAGCACCTGCAAGCTAACAACTGACAACAAGTAGAAAACACTGAAAAGCAATTTTCATTACTAGTTTCTCCAACTTGCCTGTGTCAGGAAAATTACACACAATTGTTTATGGTTGCATTTTGTGTTCTTTAGGTCCTCAAACAAAATCACACCTTCAAAACCAGGCAGGAATGTGCCTTTTGATAATGGCTCAACAAGGTCAGCGCAGACTTTAGGAGAGTTTCTTTGTATTAGCCAAGAAGCAGAGGATTGATTTATGATTTCTTACGATTTAGTCCACCACATTACAAATACATTATGAATAGATACGATGATTTGGTAAACTATTCCATTCTTTAACAATGCAGTTAAAAAAACTACACTTAAGACCATCAGTCCTACTAAAACTTGGAACAAGATCCTGTGTGCCATTTTTCTTTAAGTTATAACCTGTACTTTTGCCCTTACAAAATATGAGCTTGTCTGAGATATCTATAATTATCATAATGCTCATTATTACATTTATTTGTAATACATTGTACTCACTATCAGCTTTCTGATTGGCCAATAGCCCCCTGCTTATTTTGAGAATTCACGTGTTTTTGTTGACAAGCATGATTGGAGTATAATCTGCTATCTAATTATACCTGCAGATTATACTGAGCGCAGTACGCATGTATACGTAAGAGTGCAAGCACTTCAATGGTTTCGAGTGATGCAGCCGCTTGGTGCGTTTGTCCTTGTATTTTTAGAAGCACAAATAAAATCTACTTGCATTTCACACAATAAGTTTTGGATATATTCCAAAAACAAAGTATAATAAAACAATAATTGAATTCGGTTTTTGTTATATCTGGAAAAATCAAGGTCTCGGCAAGTGTGATCAGCTTCGACCTCCGGATATCACAAAAACCCCATCCAAGTATTGTTTATAAACAAAAATGTAACATTTTTAATGGATGAACGACGTGTTCAAACAGCAGCAGGCTAAACAGCACAGGGAACTCATGGACAAAATAGTCAAAACAGCTTGCAAGGCAATTTAAAGTAGGAAAATATTAAAATATATAATTAAAATGAAGTGATAAAAATTGATCATCAGCTAAAAAGTGCTCAATGGGTTTACCAGAGCTTTGAATAGATACGTAGACTTGAACTAGGTCAAAAACATTTATTTGCTACTCTGAGTTTCATGCCTCTTACGAGGCAATCATCAGGCAACTGTCAAAAAGAAAGAATACATGGTGAATTAATAGTGATTTTGAAAAAAACCGGTAACAATTCATAATAGGCTGGGGTGTATAGCAACGGTAAAACAATTTACAGTAAACTGCTAAAAATAAATCGTATAAGCTCAAATAATCACGCTAAAACAAAAAAAAAAACAAAAAAAAAACAATTTTTGATTAAGTTTAAAAACATATTAAAAACAATAGTTTAATTTCTACTTTGCTCTTTTTGAACAAAAAGCTTATAATCCATCTGTACTGTCATGACTTTGCCATTATCAATGTTATTGTTCTGCTGGACATTCAGCAGACTGCTGCTGCAGTGCCACATCTATCAAATGTCATGACAATACATGGCACCACTTATGTCAGAAAAAATGGTAAGGACATTCTTTGGCAGAAATGGCAGAACTCTCACTAAATTATGACATCGGATATCTGGATATACTGCCCGTGATTTGAATTTCTTCATGTCAAGCCTGACAGGGTCCAACAGCAGTTACAGGAACTGAGGAAGATAACTGAACAACCTGTTACAAACAAACACAAAATAGAATAATGTACACTGTGACACAACAACCGTCTAAACTTAGAAAAAAAATTAAGAAAGCTTGCTCAGTACACACTAGCTACAGTAAAATGTACTTTTTTCAATAACAGCATTAAAGTAAAGAGCAGAAACTGGATAGTGAAAGGTTTGGCAGACAACACCCTAATTAAAAAGATAGCTTGACATATATCTAACTTTCCACTGGCTGAAAGAAATACCATCTATTTTACTGTTTAAAGGGTATACAGTCAGTCATACCATGAGGAACTGCACACAATTGAGAACTGTGTCTAAGTTCATGAATTCCAGCAACACCTTCACAGTATAGATGACTACCAATCAGCCCAAATGCATGAACAACAATGCAGCCTAGACTTTGATAATTACCTTCACGATTTTTTTGCATCTTCTCCTGGAGATTGGCTTTGTTGGTATTACGTAAAGAAGATACAAGTTGATGTTCCTCAACAGAGCCCTTATTTGTTCTTAATCCCAGAGCATGAACTCTTTCATGTAACCCTAAATGCCCATGAAACTGTGGTCAACCTGCACAGATTTTTATTGCCGAGTTGCATGAACATTTATTTAATTCTGCTCTACCAGAGAAGCCCAAACCAGACAGAGTTCCTGTTCTTGTTCTTGGTGCTTTTATAGTTTATACACTCTAAAGTTTTAAATCTTTTAAAACTGTGCAATGACATTGAGTGCCCCTGCCTACTGGACTTATTTGAGGAGGTCCTTCCACTGATATTTTTCCATTACCCTGTTATATATATATGAATATGAAGTCGTTTAATTCAAATATCAAAGCTTTGATTTTAGAGCCATTTAGAAATGTGCAACCAAAGTGCATTTAGGTGTTTTGTAAGTATTCTTTCTAAAAAAGCTCTCCAAAAATTATAGGTAGCCTTCTAAAATGTTGGCTTTACACAACTCGATTTGCATTAACTCGTGAACAGTAACTTTCATTGGGTTCAACTGACAGTGCTCAGCCTAGGGCCAGTCTAAGAAGGGAATTGATTCTATTGTTGCGTACATTTGAGTCAGAAAAGGTTCGTTCAATCGAACACATAGAAAGTCGTAAACACAAGCTTTATTATGAAAGTTGAATGAGCCAGCCACTTCTAAGCTTCAAAGTACTAAATTAAAGAAATTGTGTTGCAGCCAGTGAATAGGGAACCTAAAAACACGAGAGACCTGAAATTTCCGATGTTATTTACCGTCTGCAGCTTTCGACAAATCACTCCTGAAGCATCTCCGTCGAAGTTCCAATGCCTTTATAAATAGTAAAACTCATTTCCGTCCACTGATGGCTTAAAATTCGGAGAAATAGACGCTTCGTTCTCTCCCTCGAGCGTCCATTCGCACACTGCACGCGAACTCACACGCGAAAAAAGCCGAGCATGCGCAGTCATTTTACCGCTGTGTCACAACAGGCATCACTCTGTTAAAAATAGTTAGCGCTTGCGCAGAAACGCCGGAAGTGAGCTTTGTGGACGATACTCGACGACGAAAAAAAAGAACGCAGGTTAGTAATCTTAGACCCGGGTGCCGCGCGAGACGCGGGCAGCCCGAGTAATAAGACGGGTGTAATATGACTAGTAGTAATCAAAGATTATGAGAGTGCGTTCGACGCCGTAGCTTTAATACAGATACCTTAAATGATTTCCTTAGCTGACGTTGAACCTCTCTTGTTGCTAACATCAATATTATTTTCATCAACAACCGGGGTTTTTAACAGAAAGATGTTTCAGTGACGAAGTCCATGCCATTCTAATTGAAGAGATCCGAAACTACGTTGCGTGACGGCGCTCGCAAGTTTAACAAGACTAAAATATTTACATCAGCCGTTCAAATTTCGTCCTAAATATTCTCACATTAACTTGTAATGTTTACACGTTAAAAGCTAATTTGTAAAATTATATTTTTACGAACATTATTCTAAGCAGGAAGCTCAAATATAAGTAAACATTTGCAATCGCGTGCTCGTTCATCGTAAACAAACTCCGTGCGACTGATTCGAGTATTTCCCCTGGCCTGATTAACAAAGTACACAGTATTTACATTTCCGTTCCCTGGTTCAGGTTCACTCCTATGGATCTTGCCCTCAGAGTACTCTCCCACCGATTCCAAATAATATTCGACTGGATAAGACTGACCTTATCTGTCGCGACTGGAACTAAATCAACAAATCTGAACAAATGCAATCAAATACAGCTGTTTGCACGGTTAGCATCCCAAAGCCTAGGAGATCGTGTTCGTAAACATATGAAACAAACAAGTTCCTCGTGACCCTGAACGAACATTTAAATAGCATCATACTCAAAAGGACTATTGAATATAATACTACTCAGCCTCAAAATTCCACGGCAAAAGAATCCAATGCTACCTCTGAGATGAAGAGCACATGGAAAGAAAGTCGAAAGTCACGTGCTCACATGTTCGTGACGTAGTTCGAAAATGTGACGTCATTGCCAGCCCGCCCGCCCGCCTTATGAAAAAAAGCTTGATCAACTCTCACCACGAGATTAGAATGCGTTCTCCACTTCGTCGAACGCAATTAAACCTCGGTGTTGGGCATATGAGCCAGGCAGCACTATAACAAGCATACTAGAACAGGCATCCATGTACTTTTTGTTCTCATTTCAATTTAAAAATAAGATGAACAATTTTGAACATATAATATTAAAAACACGAGACCCTTCCTCTAATGGAAAAGAAATCAACAAGAAAAATATTTACTCTGTCATCCAGATATTCTTTCAAATGCTGTTTTAACTTTTTTTCATAAATCTTATGAATAGACAATCTCACGCAGTAAGAGGGCTAGCCGCTCTATAGGTGCAGGTAGAGCTTTGATAACCAATTTATATTGAAAGCCCTGCAAGTTTATCTACTAAATAGTCAGCTGGTACTGCCAAATCTCAATTATCCGGACTTCTCAATTATCTGGACTACAGTGCATTTCCTCTGGTCCTAGCAAATATCATAATGATTATGACTAAAATATTTTTAATTTAGGCGTTGAAAAGATCATTGAAAACAGGTCCGTTTTCCTTCCAAAGAGTGACTGTTTTAGACTAAAGTGTTTGCACGCAGTTTCCTTTAATGATACAGTACTACACTAGCTAGCATTAAATTCTGATTTCCTAATAGACCATATTTGTATTCTCGATGTTGAACTGGATCTAGCACAAAGTGGAGGCTCTAGCAGGGGGAATACATATGAAAAGATTCCCCCATTTAAGCCGAGTGTGCAGGCTAGTTCCTTCTCATTACAGAGAATACGAATAAGGTCTATTGATTCACTTTAGTGTATTTTGTCTCATCAATATTCATATTTTCAATTATCTGGACTCAATGATCCAGACTAATTACTCTGATAGTCCCAATAATTGAGGTTCGACTGCAAGCTTAAATTGGCGATACCGCAATTTAATTTTATCCACCTAACAGAAGTTTATGTGCAGCTGTTACAACAGCATGTTGTGAAGAGATTTAAAGAACTGCATATTTACCCCACAAATCATACATGTGGCTCTTATTGCATTTAGTAACCTAAGTTCTACCAGCAATAATATTTAATTTTCCTTTACTGGTAATTAAAAATCCCTTTCTTCCCTTAATTACCCTTTCTTCCCTTAATTAATAATAATAAGAATGTATATTAGATTGTATATCTTATAGAACATGTTTTTAGTAATTCTAGCATTTAAGTTTTTGTACGTAATTTAGCCAATGGCTACCATGTACATGCTAATAAAGTATCTCTCTATCTCTCTCTAATAGTTTTTCAGTTACAGTATAAGGCGCACTGTTTTTTCGAAGATAACCACTATCTCAACTGAAAATTATTCTTAAACTTGGGGTGCGCCTTATAGGCAAATATTTTCCTGAAACATTTGTTTAACTTCGCATTTTCCGTTATGATTATGCACTGACTTTCATGGATATGGAGGTTTTTCGAATCCACAGTTTAGTTCCCAAGATGAGGGTAAAAGAAAATTTGATTCAAAACTGCTAATGTGAGATAACATCGCGGGCATTTCCAAAACGAAGCGACATTTGCATATGGGACGTGCTTAAAAGCAAGTGCTCTGTAATGTGACACTTATTGCACTAACATTGCAAACACATCCATGAGAAATATAAACCGAGTTTCTTTACAAATTTAATATGTACAAACATTCTTCAAACTGTCTTCATCCATCCATCCATTTTTGTGCACAGACTTGCCAGTGACGAAAATGCTCGAAGTAACCGCATTCAAATGTCAGTGCGAATCAGCTTTCATTTTATTCACCCACACAAGTCACAATTTCACTTGAATAGAATCAGGATGCAACTTTTTTGCTTTGTCCATAAAGTTATTTAATGGGTTACAAGTAAATAAACTTAATAAAATCTGTTCCCTCTACTTTTTCGACTCTTTGCTTATGTAAGGCTTTTTCGCTCTTGTTTACTACAACTTTGTTGTCGCTCCACATGTGTTTCATTTTGGTGTTCCTTCTCAGTTTATGGTGCATCTTATAACCAAGTGTTACACAGAAATTTTCCATCAGAAAAATTGACACAGATGAGTTGCTGAGTTAGGGGTGTGTCTTATAGCCGAGTGCGCCTTATAACCAAAAAACTATGGTAGGTTTCTGATATCCAAGCTGGGGAGTAAACAAGGTCAAAATAACAATAAATGCATGGAATTTAGGCTGACTTTAAGACCTATGACTCTGACAGTTCCAAACTGACATGTTCCCCACTGCTTCATAGCAAAAAAATCATGATTTTCTTTCTGAAAGACACCCTTATGATGACTAAAGTGATAAAATTAACAGATAAAGAAAAAGAGATTCCATATACACTAACTGCAAGGAAGCCAAATGAAAGGTGAAATACATGTATGAATCAGATCACCAGATGTAAGAATTTGAGTCTCAAATAAAAATCTGTAATTATTTTTCTTAAAGATTGACTTACTATAATACAGCTGTAGGTGCATCTTTCCAGTCAGAAGAAATTAATAGTTCCATATTTTCACTCCAGTTCTCAAAAACGAGCATCTGAAAATTTCCATCATTAATGTTGTATACTTAAATTACATCGTTCACTGGTCAAAGATTGAAAAATACAACATAGATACATGTATCACACAGCATCTGTAAACAGATAAGAGAAACCTTCTCATGTGCATGATTTCCTGGCAATTTTGCCATTTTAGCCAAAATCTGTGTATCTCTTTGTATTTTGAAAAAGTAATTTAACCCCTTCACTGCCAAGGGTGGCTTTATCGATTTTACTCTAACGCCAGACAGTTTTACTTGTTAAAGGGAGACCTCTTGGCAGTGAAAGGGTTAAAAACTAACTCCTTAACCCTTTCACCGTCAAGTTAAGGGCGACTTTATAGATTTTATTCTGTCTAACGCCAGTTGATTTAACTTGTGAAAAGGGAGACCTTTTGGCAGTGAAAGGGTTATATGAATTCTGAAAAAACATACTCACTCTCGAAATCTGACAAATTAGAGCAAGTCGAGTGAGGCAGGTTAAGAGTCAAGCAGTCAAACCCATTCTTAGCTGTGCCCTCCAACCATAATGGAATTGGAAACTGTTGAAGAGTCTCTTCAACATGGTCCCCATTTTGTGCCTGGAGATGTATCAAACAGGAATGTAGCTGATGACTCAGCAAAAATTCTTCTGATTTTAATTACATATTGTCTGTGTTTAGTTGCCATGAATAGTTATTGATTAGTCGATTTAAATGTTCTTAAAACATAGCCTGATAAATTTCTTCAAGAAGTTATTGATTAGCTTTGGCAAACAAAATGAGACAGAAGGTCAGAACAGTTATGGCTTCAGCTTTCTCCACCGTACCTTTAAGTCACTTCAGCAAACCCTGTTACCAAAACCAACAATTGCAGGTTTTATTTTAAATACCACTACCCACGTATGCCTAATAGCTTTTACGGGATGTCACTTCTAATTATATAAGATTACAGTGTAACTAAAAGCATCCGCTCTAAATTTTCAACAATTTTCAACAATAAAATTTAATACTATGGGGTCAAATGAACGGCAGAAGGACTCAGAACGACTTAACATGATAACAATGTATACATTTATGTAATACTAAAATGATATTCGACCGAGGGGTGAATGCAAATGTGATCTGAGGCTCTTTAAAAGAATTTATGACAAGCAACACTGCAGTCAAACCATGATAGGGCCTTTTCGATCAAACAATGAGGAACATAAGTGAAGAAGTACGTTGCAAAGTTTGCTCTTACGTTTCTCCAGTCCAAGTGGTAAAATATACGTAAAAGGTGTCTGATTCGTCGTAAACAAAGCTCATTATTTTCACGACATTATTGGCCAACTTGAACGATGAATTTCATGCAAGTACAACAGAATCACATCCATAAGCTACTTACGGTCCATTATCCACCTTGAGTTTCTTAAAAATTGCCTGAAGATCTTTTTCGGGGCCTTTCAGCTTATGACCGCAGATTTGTGCTTTACTTTCACAACCTTCGCCCACACATCCACCATCTTTATCAGCCATGTTGTGTTTTGTTGGCAGGCACGTTCGTACTAATGACGTCATCTCAGTGACAAAATACTTGTGGAGGGGTAGGGTAGGGAGTACTACAAACCTCGTGAACAGTTCAGTTTGAGTTTCCCAGCGGTGAAGCGGTTTTTTTTTGGTGAGTACATACATTTAAATCTTAAAGTGTTCTATAAAGGTTTCAGAATAGAACCGTGCTTTCGTTCCCTACAACCTGAGTAGCAACAAAGAAGCGACACACTTGAAGTGGATGTTTGTTTCTGATCACCAGTAAGACTTCCGGAAGATAACAGCTGAAACGGAAATTTTGTTACTTCAGTGGGTTTGTAAGCTATCAAACGGTCAAACCTTATGCTTAATATCCACTGTTTATCTAAAACAAAAGGCATGGATATATCACTCGGCTTTATGTTTTGTGTATTTACTAAGAAACTGCGGAGTACAAACTGAAAGGGAAGTTAATTAAGCTAAATTCATGACTCGCTGAAATGCCATGTTTTTGCGCTTTTGAAAAATTGCAGTTACGTTTATGTACTGGAGTTTACTGGCCCATTTGTCACGCACCGCTACGAGGGAGTGCGAACGGACCGAACAGATGAAAGGGGAAAAGGATATTCAGTAATATACAGAAGCGATCGTAATGCACCTATCAATGTTAGTCCCGAGGGGGGAGGGGGGGATACGGGATGGGGTGGGGACTTTGATCTGAAACACAAATTTTGTGACAAACCTCCCCAGCCTTGGGTAAAGTTTCGAGTTCAAAGTTCTCTACTGAAGGGATTGAGATCCAAGAGGTTGACCGCTTAAACAATACACACACTCCAGGTTTAAAAATCGCAGTTTTTTCTTGTAACAACTGGAATGAAAGAACACTGGAAGAAACCAATGGTTTATCGGTAACAAAAGATTGGGCAAATTTTTATTACTTTTCTTTCCTCCATCTTGTCAGTGCCTTACGGGGACTTCTGGTATTTCATGATGGCAAAGTCACTCGTATGAGTCGTATTCAGGCTCTGCTTTGTCGGCCAGTTTCAAGAAGGCAGTATCGCAGCGTGTATTATACCATAGCAAAGTCCACGCCTGTGCCGGTGAACGGTCTTTTATTAACATTTCTTCAGTTTTCAAGTTTGATCAAACTTCCCCATACTGGGGCCACCATTCTCTTCAAGTTGTCAAAATTCCCCAACCGGGGCAGCAGATGTCGATCAAAGTCCCAACCTCATTCCGTACCCCCCCCCCCCCCCCCCTCCTCAGGACTAACATTGATACGTGCATAATGAATTACTTGTCGTTCTAGCCCTATTTCACCGGAATTTGCGTACCATTGTTTTGGTTTATAGGGAAAGTCCCCGAACTGTTTGCTTTCTTTCGTTTCGCTTTCGTTTTGAACACGTAACCTAGAAAGTAGCTCGAAAATTAGAGGCAATTTGTTTGTGGTTTCCTTTTAATAATAATATTTTGAGCATCAGGTTAGAGATCACTTTTTTGATCGAGACTGCTATATCAAACAGACCACCATTTTCCTTGAACTTTGAACAATAAACGTTTAGAAGAAACATCCAGAAGCGATATAAATATTCGTTATTGATCGATAGTCATGTCACGCAACCTCTGTCCAGTTATTTACATAGGTGACGGACACTTGGAGGGCTGTGACGTCAGACGAATCTTGATCGGCTTCATGTCAGAGAAGAATTACCGCACGAGGGGTTTTCATTTTACCCTCCGTTTTATTGCCACACAAGGCAAAAGTTCTTAACAAATATGCTAGCACCAACTGACAGAGGTTGAGTTGCGCGCTAATTATGAATCATTTGCTAATAATAATAAAATAATAATAATAATAATAATAATAATAATTAATATTAATAATAGTAATAATAATAATAGTAATAATAGTAATAATAATAATAATAATAATAATAATGATAATTATATTTAACAATTCATCCAATATATTACAAAATAATAAATAATTGCAAAATTATTAAGTTACAAACTATGGGGAAAACTGTATTAATCGATTTTTATTTTAAAAAAAGCTTCAAATAATGTGTCAAAAAAACTAGGCTAAAAAAACTTCCTTTATGAAAAGTCTAAAACATCGTATTTTTATTATTATTATTATTATTATTATTAGTTATTATTATTATTATTATTATTATTATTCACCGAAGTGAAGGTGAATAGTGGTGGATATTCGCGGCAAGGTAAATATCCACCACTTTCACCGACACTGAGGTGAATAATTGTTTTAGTATATACCACAGAAGTTGAATAACTAGCGGACCAAAACATTACTTTATGTGTGACAATATACCGACAAGCGGTCGGAAATTTTAAAATCCCACGCGCCGGCTGCTAGGAAGTGAATAGTACTTCCCTAATCACCTCTGAGTTAACTCAGAGCGCACGAAAAGCACTACTCGCTTGTGTGGTTATTAATAATATAATTATTGACGATATCACCATGATGATGATAATAACCAGGTAATAAGTACTTGTACTCATTAAGGAGTGAAATCACCAAACTGCTGTTTGGTTTTTCTTGCCCTTAATCTCATCCAGGAAACAAACAAACAAAAAAAAAACAGTCATGGACGACATGTACATGTGCAAACTTTTCGAAGCCATTGGAATGGGTATGGTGGTTGCCAATTTCCTTCTCAACACCGACCGTGGTTTGAAAGCCATTGATTTGTGCAAGGAATGCTTGATTATACTCAATAGCAAGGTATTGGAAAACAAAAGGGAACTCTTCAGACCGATGTACATAGGGGTATACAAAACAATGATCGAAGGGTATCATCTTATCAATGATTACACTAGGGCGATAGCATGCAGTAGAGAGTTCCTTGTCTTCCTCCACTCATGCGGGGAAAGAACTAAAGAAGCCAATATAACCTCGAACCTGGGGAATTTTCATCAACTTCAGGGTAAACATGCGGAAGCGAAAGATTTTTACAGAAAAGCACTCGACATCACCATAGAAACCGGGAACAGGCAAGGAGAAGCCTCGTGTTACGGAAACCTTGGAACTACATTGCTATACCTCGGAAACTATGCCGAGGCTGCTGAATGTCTAAAGAAAGCAATTGACATCGCAAGAGATGTTCACGACAGAGTATCACTTGCTGCATGCTACAGAAATTTAGGGATCGTGTATCATCATCTAGGTGAATATTTTAAGGCTAAAGAATCGAAAAAGAGAGCTCTTTTAATGGCAAAGATAACTGGCAACAAAAAAGCGGAGGCTGAATGCTATCGAAGTGTTGGAGACGAGTATATATCTCTCGGTGAATATGGCACGGCTGAAGAATATCAGAGGAAAGCACTTGTGATTTCGAAAGAAATAGGCGACAGGAAAGAGGAAGGTCGCTGTTATGGACATTTAGGAAGAGTGTACGAATGCCTTGAAAAATATGGAGAAGCTGAAGACTATCAACAGAGAGCCCTTGTGATTGCTAAAGAAACTGGCGACAGAATAGGGCAAGCTGAATGCCTTTGCAACCTGGGAACGCTGTTTCGTTGTCTTGGTAAATATACCGAGGCTAAAAAGTATCACGGGAAAGCACTCGAAATGGGTAAAGAAATGGGAGACATCAATTTCGAAAGCATCGTACACCTTCTCCTTGCCTGTGACGCCTTGTTAGAGGCAGATACAGGTTCGCACCAGGAAGCAGTTTCGAATCTTTTGGTGACCATTCAAAAATGTGAGAAAATCCGAAGTTTTCTAGGAGGAAATGAACAGTTTCACATATGGGTTTTAGAAGAGCAGGTTACTTGCTATCACGTTCTCAGTGCACTGTTTTGTGAAAGCGGAAAACCTGAGGAAGCTCTTTGCATAGCAGATCTTGGACGGGCTAGAGCTCTGGCTGATTTGATGTCATCCAACTATGCTTTAAAGCGACAAACATCATCCATTCGCCAGTCATGGCTCGGTATTGAGAGGGCCACAAAGAAAGCAACAAGCTGTACATTTTTGTACACTTCATATTGGGACTGCTATATGTTTTTGTGGGTTTCAGTTAAAGAAGGAAAACCGATACTTCTCCTAGTAAATGTCAATGACCGTTTTGTCAACAAAGGACGGGAAAGGAAAGTGGATGAAGCCTTCATCCAATTTGGTGCGGAAACCTGGAGAGTATTTCATGGTTTATCTGAAGAAAACTGCGAGGATCGATCATTATTTCCGATTCGTGATTCATCCCCGCAAGATGTTATTGCAGCTGTTCGCCTGTTAGAAGATGAAGAAGAGGTAAACCGAGAGCCCCCACCCTCTCTTGCTGAGTGCTACAATATAATCATTTCCCCTGTGGTTGATTTTCTCACCGGACCTGAACTCGTCATTGTTCCTGATCGTTTCTTGTACAAAGTTCCATTTGCAGCGCTGAAGGATGAAAAAGGCACCTACTTGTCAGAGACTTTCAGGATCCGTGTCGTCCCTTCCTTGACAACCCTAAGTCTTATACAAGACTGTCCAGCAGATTATCACAGTGAGACCGGCGCACTGATTGTTGGTGATCCCGCTGTTGGCCACGTACTTTATAAGGGATCCATTCAGAGGTTCTCTTCATTGCCCTGCGCAAGAACTGAAGCAGAGATGATTGGACGGCTCTTGGGAGTCGAGCCTTTGTTAGGAGACCAAGCAACCAAACAGGCAGTTCTTCAAAGCATACACCCGGTGAGTCTAATACATTTCGCTGCACATGGTAATGCTGACAGAGGAGAAATTGCCCTCGCCCCTCAAAGCCCTACTACCACAACTCCACACGAAGAAGACTACTTACTGACAATGGGAGACATCTCACAAGTTCATTTGCGAGCCAAATTGGTAGTGCTCAGCTGTTGTCATAGTGCTCATGGACAGATCAGAGCAGAGGGAGTCATTGGAATCGCTAGAGCTTTCCTTGGATCTGGTGCACGGTCAGTGTTGGTTGCCCTATGGGCCATACCAGACAAAGCAACAGAGGTGTTAATGAGTCGTTTCTATGAGCACCTCGTGAAAGGAGAAAGTGCGAGTGAATCGCTTCACCAGGCTATGAAGTGGATGAGAAGTAACGGCTATTCTGAGGAGGACTGGGCATCTTTTATGCTGATTGGAGATAATGTGACCTTTAATTTTGGAAAATGAGAGTAGATATATGTTAACTTAGTGATGGGTTGTACCTTTTACTACCTCTAGAGAACTATTTGAGATATGTTCCGAAGAGGATATGTATGCAAGTATCAACTGCGCAGGAAGCGCCCATCCTTGGATGACCGAAACCGGGTTCCAATTGAACTGAGTAAATCTTGGATTGTACAGCCTTACATCCTGGGTTAGGAAACTCCCACATAAAAGTCTCCGTGGGTATTATCTATTTATACCTTCTATATAGGAGCTCCGTTGTTACTTTTTTTGTTGAGAGTAACTCTTTTAAAACTGGTTAGCCATTAGTGACATTTAGTGTAGTATCGCTTGAAGCTGCTGTAAATACTGCTTTTTATTGATCAAATGGTTGAACAGTTTCAAGTGTATATAACAGAAATTTTTTTATTTTCTTGATCGATCCAAACTTTACAGTGTTGCTGAACGGAAATCGAAAAAATTTTCTAAAAAAACTTTTTCTTCGCTTTTTTGCCCGATAAAAACTTGAAATTTTTCTTCCAGTGGGGTACAATACCACGCGAACAAGAATACGGAGCTGTGACGTGAAAAAAAGACTCAGGTTTGCTTTATTTCTGTTTACGACAGTTCTCTCTTTATGATCCTTACAGCCATACGTTACACACCTTTCCCCGCACGGCGTGGAAATAACAAAGCACAGGGAAAACCGGGAAACTTGATGTCTTGTTTTGACGTCACAGTTCCGTATTCTCGTCTCCAGTCTTTTACGCGGTATAATAATAATACACAACAACGGCTTCAAAACTGAACATGTGTTTAAAAACAAGGGTGTCCCATCGAAAATTTAACAAATTGATGTCGGTTTTTTATGCGTCTGTCCTGTTATTGATCATGAATTTCGTCATAACATTGTCAAAGTAGTGTGGATCCCCGAGGCGATAGCCGAGTGGATCCGCAGACTACTTTGACAATGTTATGACGAAATTCATTGTCAATAACAGGACAGACGCATTAAAAACTGACATCAATTTGTTTTTTACGATAACAAATTGTCGAATTGCCCGCTCTCGCTCGCTGACGCGTCGCATGAATTTCAAATTCATGTCAGTGTATGTCCGCATATGGACAATAAAATTTAACCAATCAGCGCGCGTGAATTTCTGCAGTTATCGTAAAAACAATAATTGTGCTTTTGTGCAAAGAGGAAATAAGTATACCAGAAGAAACAAGTGGACTTCAAAAACAGTATTATTCATTCTTCACTCTTCGTTGTCGAGGGTCAGGAGAAAGTTCAGAGAATTTAAAACTGCCGATGAAGAAAAAGCATTCTTTGAAAAATCCGTTCCAAAATCAACACGATATTTCACAAAGTAGTCCTTTAATATTCTTGCATTGTTGTATCACGATCACGAGAAGTGTTTATATAAAGATCGTTTTCATTTGAGATTCAGGACATTCAGCCCTGTACTCCCCTTAACCTGCGTAGTAAGCGTTTTCGTGTGGTTTTTAAGCGCTAAAAAGGCCGATTTCCGAATTTAAACTCTCGTCTCATTTCGCTCGCATCCAAAATTCGGAAATTGGCTTTTTTAGCGCTGAAAAACAACACGGAAACGCTTGCTACGCAGGCTACACGTGCACTCCCCTGGGACTGGAATCAAAGCCGCTACCGGGCTTTTCAAAATGAGTAGTATAGTAATTGGGGATACGAACACATTTTCAAAATAGTGCTGTATTACCGGTGAAAACGCTAATTTTATAGCTGTTAGCAAAATTCGTTGCTGTGGGCAAAATTCGTTGCGAAAGCAAAACGAATTTTGGGCAGTGAATTGATCTCGAAGAGA
>JAHPZR010045265.1:0-21261 GCA_019787425.1 Platygyra sinensis | reverse complement strand
TGTGATTATGTCAAAGATTGCTTCAATTTCTATGAAAATATACATCTGATAAAAAAGAAATCGAGATATCATCGAAATTACTATATTGATAATGTGTTATATAGTATATCTAGTGAGAATGATATTCAATTGACTCATAAACAAAGGAATCAGATACATAATGTATTCATTGAGATTGATAGTGTTATTCATAAAGTTGATCATGGGAAAAAACGGATAATAAGCATCAAATTCATCTTAAAGCAATTATTCAAGATGCTCGGGCTTCCTTACAAAGATATTTTTGTAATAAAGTCTAATAGGACGTTAAAATATTATGAAAGATTTTGGGAAAATGTTCAATTATTGATAGGTGATAGAATTCAGTTGATTATTAATTAATCATATTTTATTTTCTTTGATATGCAATATATTAATCCAGATATTTGACCACATAATGGAGATCTTTTTACCAAATTTGGTGTTAGGTTACCAGGTATTGCATATGTATATCCCCGGTCTTTTGTATAACGACTATAGAAACGACCGTAAGCATCATGTAGAATGCTGTGAGAGTGTAGTATATCACAACAACCAGATATTCTTTCAAGTAAATGTGTTGTACATCCATTTCCAGGACCAATTAAACCTATCTCACCATCATTCTCTTCAAGAACTCCCTCTATTGTTAAATATGCTTTGAAATTTTTTAGATAAAGATATTGGTATACTAAAGCTGACTTTAGTATAACATCATTCACATCAGAATGCTGCTGCTTGGTTTTTTCAAAAAACATTTAACATATTCAATTGTTTCAGTTATCATATATATATTGCTTACATATCTATCTCAATCAACAAACTTACCAAAGCATGGGTTACACTACCATTTGTTGAATGTGATTTAAAATTGATTATATCTCCAGAATTTAGTTGCATTGGTACTTTTTTGAAAGATGTTACATAACTGAATAGACCAGTACGTTTTCTTATTGTATATTTTCTATTCTCTACACCATTAATAAGAATTCTTACATAAATGTCACCAGCTGCTGATCCGTTCGCACTTGCACATAATGATGCTGACAGTATTTTTCCTTTTGTATGCATACAATAACCATAGTTAGGTTGATTTTCTGTCCCATTACCAAAACTCCATTCAAAGTTTCCAGAAGTTATATTTCCGTTTTGTTCAGCCCAAATGGTGATATATTGTTTTTTATTAGATATTTGATTTGTGATAGAATTTAATATATCAGTTTTTAATTGTGTTAATTTGGTTTCAATTTCAGATTTACTATAAATATAATCATGTAAATGATACTTTTCATAATCAGTGAAACTCATATACATATTAATTACATTATTTAGTCAAGTTTTACTCCTTTCGTTTTTTCCAGATATAGTATTTTATGAAATTCAACACTGCTGTTGACATAAACATTTGAGGTGAATCCAATTCGTTGTACATTATAATCCAAATTTATGCCTAATCTATTTGTAGTGAAATTTGCTACAGATGGGATTGTTTCTCTGAACACTAATTTTTTATTACAAAGAGTCACACTGTACTCATCACCATTTTTTGTGAACCAAATCATAAGATGTTTATTTTTGTAATTTGAAGGAATGTCTTTACTCACAAATGTTTTGGCATCCTTATACAAGTATATTTTATCAGCAGTAATTCTAACATATGGAGGGAACCAAGTTGCAGTATTTCCAGTCCAAAAACCGATATTTTGAGGTGGATTTGAATTAGTAATGCCTGTATTATGTTTGAATGTTATGAATAATGTGAAATTATCATTTTGTTTGTAATCACGATCTAAATGAATTCGACACAATAATGCTGACAGACCATCATTCACATCAAAGTCGTCTACATCATAATGAGAATTTAAAACAAATTTATTATTGATTATTTTTAGTTCCACCCCATTGATATTATTGACAAAATTAAACATATTGGGGTCAAGAAGATCAAACCAATACTCAAATAATTCTACATACCTACCTCCTGGTATTATTTCAAGCAATTGTTTATAAGTCACAGCTGCAGTATCATTAGTGCTTGTTTTAAGTCCAACTATAGTATGATTTCCCATATCAATTGCTTCATTATAAGTGACTTTATCATTCTCAACAGCCCATAATGCATCATAAATGTTTGTGGGAACATCTGGTTGAAGATCTTTCAAACCATAGCATACTAAATATGTTTGCAGTTTTTGTGGATATGTTGATCCGCTATTCATTTTAATTCTGATGTCTATATACAGATGATTAGGTGAGGTATTTGATGATTTTGTAAATTGTAGTATTAATCTTGAATAATTGTTGAACGTCTTATTTGATAAATCATGAATTGTCTCAACAGCACTGATTCCATTAAGAGAAACACTATATAGATCAATATCATAATTTATCCAAATAAGCTCTAAAGCCATTGTATAACTACCATTTGGTAATACATATAGATTAATGGAGAGTCTTGAACTGTAATAACCATGACCACCATCGAATAACAGTTTTGTGTCAATAACCTTTTTATTGATTGAATGAGGACTTTCTTTAATGTCACTGATCCACCAAATTCAATATCATCTTCTTCAATCAAATGAGATGGATTATCCATTACATAGCGGAAAGCATCTGTTTTATTAGAACTGGTTACATGGGAATGACTGACATGTGTTTCCATGAACTTTTTAGTTACTAAATCTGTATCGTTTGATGGATTTGCTGAATTGATTATCTTGTGAGTATTTGCTAAATTTATATCACCAGTCATACTTTTACTTCCATCTAGTTTTAGATAACGATTATCACCAAAACCGAGTGGAATAGGTTGTTGAACTCCGGTAGGATTTGGTAAATCATAGATTCTATTATTATTCATACTGATTGGACTATTAAGATCATTATTCATAGTTAAACCACCACAATTTAAAATTTTACTACCATACATTTCAATTGGGCTAACGGTATCATTATTCATTGTTAATCTACCACAGCTATTAATTCTATTATTGTTCATATCAAGATCGGCTTTCATGCTTTTGCTTCCATCTAAATTCAAAAAATTGTAATCAAGATAATTATTATCAGCTTTATCATTTTGTAATTGAGTCAACAAATTCGAGTTATAGTTTATTAAGGTTGAATTATTATTAATATTTGTATTTTGCTTTGCATTTTCAGAATCCATGAAAACTTTACTAATCAATGTCTGATTATCATAAGACGAACTATCAGATGAAGAGTTTTTTTATCACAATTTGATCGAGATCATAATATTCTATTCCATTTTTATCAACTTTTTTGAGAAAATTTTCATTGAGATAATGTTTGTTGACAACACTGTGTAAATCTTTGTGTCGATAATCAAGACTATCAGTATTTTTATAATCAGTGAGATTTTCAACTGACAGAATATTTTTATTTCCCATATTGAGATCACCAAGCATACTTCTACTACCATCTTTTGGATTCATTCATCATATCAGATTTTGATATAGACCCAAATTGGTATTTTTTTGTGATGTTTGACTTGTAATCTTTCAATTGATTCCTCCTATGTTTCGCTTTATTTATTATTTTTGAAATATACATTCTTTTTTCTTGGGTGTAAATTCCGGCTGATTAAGAGTAGCATTAACACTATCATAGTTAGCCAAACCCAAATCATCCAACGTTTCTTTCTTTATATCCACATCTTGTATTACATCACCATCTTCTTCATCTTCTTCATCTTCTTCATCTTCTTCATTGTAATTATCGTAATCATATTTAGGTGGTGGATATTTAGGATAATATTGAGGATCGACATATATCTCCTTATTCCCTTCCAAAATATCCGCCATCGATTCTGAATATGATGGTGGTTTTGGTATTAGTTGTTTCTCTTGCTGCGGTGGTACATAATCACCAAACAGATCATCAATTTCCATTTCTTCGAAAGGATCAACTTCAGGAGCGTAATCAATACCGACTTCTTCCTTTTTCTTTGGCGGTCTTTTCTGCCTTGGAGGAGGCACCCTTAAATCTAAATTACTTTCAATAACATCATCTAATTTACTTGTCACTGGTTTGAATAACTTCCCTAATGACTCTTGGCTTGTCTCCTGACCGATTTTATGTTGTTTTATTGCATTATGGACATAATTGATTTTATTCCCTAATTCAGTTTTACTCTTTGCGAGTTCTTTCCATTTAAGTAAACTCATTTATTGTTATATTATTATGTTACATAAAAATGACAAATCATATATAAAAAACAGCTTTTAACACCATGTTGAACACTGTGTTGAACACCATGTTGAACACCATGTTGAACACCGTGTTGAACACCATGTTGAACACCATGTTGAACACCATGTTGAACATCATGTTATATTGAATTAATATACCAATATATTATAATGAGAATACCGAATTATGATGTTGAAGATGATGTGGTCTCAAACTTCAAACAACTATATGATTTCATGCCCCATCAATGTTTCCGGATGCTGATATGTGGTCCAAGCGGTTCAGGGAAAACAAATACATTAATGCATATGATCCACAAATTATTGTACTTTGATAAGGTTTATCTGTATGCTAAAAATTTGGATCAGTCCAAGTACCAGGATCTTATTAATACCTTTCAACCGATCAGTGATGAGGTTGGATATGATGTTATTGAAGCTAGTAATGATGACATTATACCTGTTCAAGACCTTGACTCTGACTCACAAAAAATTGTCATTTTCGATGATTACGTATGTGATAAAAACCAAAAACCATTAATTGACTATTTCATACGAGGTAGGCATAAAAATTGCAGTGTGATTTATCTGAGTCAAAGTTACTATAAGACACCAAAAGACATAAGATTGAACTGTTCACATTTCTCTATTTATGAATTCCCAAGTGCTAATGAGAAGAGTTTAATTTGCCGTGAAAATAGCATTCCAAAAGAATCATATGAGAAAGCAACTGAAAAACCATATAGCTTCGTATATGTTGATAAGCCGCGAAAATTCATAACCAAAAATTTCAATGAAAAAATATAACTTTATTATATAATGAGTTATTCAAACGGACTTTTATCATCACCATCATCATCAACGACTAGTTCACTTCCTGGACCCCTGGTGTTGGGTTTAAACTTACAGATGATGGTAATTATGATATTGATGGAAAACGATTGACTGATGTATCCCAACCAGTATCTGGTACAGATGCCGCCACTAAATCTTATGTTGACATAATAAAAAGTGATACAGTTCTCAGAGATGGCTCTCAAAATATGACTGGAAATCTTGATTTAAATGATAAAAAGATAATTAACCTTGCTGATTCAACAAATGATGGTGATGCAGTCAATATGAAACAATTGAAAAATCATATTGGGCATAATGTTAGCACATCTTATCATTTGAAAAAGAGTTTTGATTTTTATGAATTGGATTCAACCAAAATAGATTTGAAAACTGATGCAATCGTTGGAATCTTGTCTGATTATAAATATGGATACCATAAAATACCTAAAACTGGTGATTACTCAACAATGAGCTATTGTAAGTTCATTATGAGAAATAATTTGCTGAAATCAACATATTCGATGCTTCTTCATATGTATGGTTTCAAAAATAGTAGTCTCATTTCTGGTGTTGATCTAGGACCCATTTTGTTTGGTGTCAAAGGAACAAATTGTGTTGTTTTAAAATACTCTGATGATGATAGTTTTGATACAAGAAATAATGTAAAAGGAGTAATTTGGGTCACACCAAATGACAATAATAATTTTGATCTCGAAATTGAACTCAGATTTTTTGACAAAAGTATCACACATTTTGTTATTATAAGTAGATGTGTTGAAGGAAGAATGAATTTGAATTTCAGTTTAAATGTTTTCAATGTGGCTCATGACACAACTCTAACTTTATTTTTTGAAGATATTCATATGAATGGAAGAAAAATAAAAGTGATTGGAAACCCAACTGAGTCTGGAGATGTCGCAAACAAAGAATATGTTGATGGAGAAATAGGAAAGGTTAACATAGACACAACACCATTACTTCCAAGAGATGGTAGTAGAAGTATGCTTGGTGATCTCAATATGGGAAATAAAAATATTCTGTCAGTTGAAAATCTCACTGATTATAAAAATACTGATAGTCTTGATTATCGACACAAAGATTTACACAGTGTTGTCAACAAACATTATCTCAATGAAAATTTTCTCAAAAAAGTTGATAAAAATGGAATAGAATATTATGATCTCGATCAAATTGTGATAAAAAAACTCTTCATCTGATAGTTCGTCTTATGATAATCAGACATTGATTAGTAAAGTTTTCATGGATTCTGAAAATGCAAAGCAAAATACAAATATTAATAATAATTCAACCTTAATAAACTATAACTCGAATTTGTTGACTCAATTACAAAATGATAAAGCTGATAATAATTATCTTGATTACAATTTTTTGAATTTAGATGGAAGCAAAAGCATGAAAGCCGATCTTGATATGAACAATAATAGAATTAATAGCTGTGGTAGATTAACAATGAATAATGATACCGTTAGCCCAATTGAAATGTATGGTAGTAAAATTTTAAATTGTGGTGGTTTAACTATGAATAATGATCTTAATAGTCCAATCAGTATGAATAATAATAGAATCTATGATTTACCAAATCCTACCGGAGTTCAACAACCTATTCCACTCGGTTTTGGTGATAATCGTTATCTAAAACTAGATGGAAGTAAAAGTATGACTGGTGATATAAATTTAGCAAATACTCACAAGATAATCAATTCAGCAAATCCATCAAACGATACAGATTTAGTAACTAAAAAGTTCATGGAAACACATGTCAGTCATTCCCATGTAACCAGTTCTAATAAAACAGATGCTTTCCGCTATGTAATGGATAATCCATCTCATTTGATTGAAGAAGATGATATTGAATTTGGTGGATCAGTGACATTAAAAGAAAGTCCTCATTCAATCAATAAAAAGGTTATTGACACAAAACTGTTATTCGATGGTGGTCATGGTTATTACAGTTCAAGACTCTCCATTAATCTATATGTATTACCAAATGGTAGTTATACAATGGCTTTAGAGCTTATTTGGATAAATTATGATATTGATCTAAATAGTGTTTCTCTTAATGGAATCAGTGCTGTTGAGACAATTCATGATTTATCAAATAAGACGTTCAACAATTATTCAAGATTAATACTACAATTTACAAAATCAACAAATACCTCACCAAATCATCTATATATTGACATTGTTATTAAAATGAATAGCGGATCAACATATCCACAAAAACTACAAACATATTTAGTATGCTATGGTTTGAAAGATCTTCAACCAGATGTTCCCACAAGCGTTTATGATGCATTATGGGCTGTTGAGAATGATAAAGTCACTTATAATGAAGCAATTGATATGGGAAATCATACTATAGTTGGACTTAAAACAAGCACCAATGATACTGCGGCTGTGACTTATAAACAATTAAGTGAAAAAGCTGAAAATCGTTATGCAAGATTATTTGAATATTGGTTTGATCTTCTTGACCCCAATATGTTTAATTTTGTTAATAATATCAATGGGGTGGAACTAAAAATAATCAATAATAAATTTGTTTTAAATTCTCACTTTAATATAGAAGACTTTGATGTAGATGATGGTCTGTCAGCATTATTGTGTCGAATTCATTTGGATCGTGATTACAAACAAAATGATAATTTCACATTATTCATAACTTTCAAACATAATACAGGCATTACTAATTCAAATCCACCTCAAAATATTGGTTTTTGGACTGGTGCAACTGCAACTTGGTTTCCTCCATATGTTAGAATTACTGCTGATAAAATATACTTGTATAAGGATGCCAAAACATTTGTGAGTAAAGACATTCCTTCAAATTACAAAAATAAACATCTTATGATTTGGTTTACAAAAAATGGTGATGAGTACAGTGTGACTATTTGTAATAAAAAATTAGTGTTCAGAGAAACAATTTCATCTGTAGCAAATTTCACTACAAACAGATTAGGTATAAATTTGGATTATAATGTACAACGAATTGGATTCACCTCAAATGTTTATACCAACAGCAGTGTTGAATTTCAAAAAATACTATATCTGGAAAAAACGAAAGGAGTAAAACTTGACTGAATAATGTAATTAATATGTATATGAGATTCACTGATTATGAAAAGTATCATTTGCATGATCATGTGCATACTAAATCTGAAATTGAAACCAAATTAACACAATTAAAAACTGATATATTAAATTCTATCACAAATCAAATATCTAATAAAAAACAATATATCACCATTTGGGCTGAACAAAACGGAAATATAACTTCTGGAAACTTTGAATGGAGTTTTGGTAATGGGACAGAAAATCAACCTAACTATGGTTATTGTATGCATACAAAAGGAAAAATACTGTCAGCATCATTATGTGCAAGTGCGAACGGATCAGCAGCTGGTGACATTTATGTAAGAATTCTTATTAATGGTGTAGAGAATAGAAAATATACAATAAGAAAACGTACTGGTCTATTCAGTTATGTAACATCTTTCAAAAAAGTACCAATGCAACTAAATTCTGGAGATATAATCAATTTTAAATCACATTCAACAAATGGTAGTGTAACCCATGCTTTGGTAAGTTTGTTGATTGAGATAGATATGTAAGCAATATATATATGATAACTGAAACAATTGAATATGTTAAATGTTTTTTTGAAAAAACCAAGCAGCAGCATTCTGATGTGAATGATGTTATACTAAAGTCAGCTTTAGTATACCAATATCTTTATCTAAAAAATTTCAAAGCATATTTAACAATAGAGGGAGTTCTTGAAGAGAATGATGGTGAGATAGGTTTAATTGGTCCTGGAAATGGATGCACAACACATTTACTTGAAAGAATATCTGGTTGTTGTGATATATTACACTCTCACAGCATTCTACATGATGCTTATGGTCGTTTCTATAGCCGTTATTCAAAAGACCGAGGGTATACATATGTAATACCAAGTAACTTAACACCAAATTGGGTAAAAAGATCTCCGTTATGTGGTCAAATATCAGGATTAATATATTGCATATCAAAGAAAATTAGAATATAAAAAATCATACATCAATAATCGACTGAATTTTATCACCTATCAATGATTGAACCTTTTCCCAATATCGTTCATAATATTTTAGCGTCCTCTTAGACTTTGTTACAAAGATATCTTTGTAAGGAAGCCCGAGCATCTTGAATAATTGCTTGAGGATGAATTTGATGCTTATTATCCGTTTTTTCCCATGATCAACTTCATTAAGAACACTATCAATCTCAATGAATACTTTATGTATTTGATTCCTTTTTTTATGAGTTAATTGAATATTATTCTCACTATATATACTAAATAACACATTATCAATATGGTAATTTCGATGATATCTCGATTTATGTTTTATCAGATGCATATTTTCATAGAAATTGAAGCACTCTGTGACATAATCACAGGGCGTATGGAAAACCCGGAAATCCGGAACCGGAACCGGAACCGGAACCGGATCCGGATCCGGAAACGGATCCGGAAACGGAACCGGAACCGGATCCGGATCCGGAAAAATAAATGAATGCTTTAAGTTGGGAACTGTGATTGACATCAATACTCCTCCTCCCTTCTCTGCATTTCTGGCAAGATGGATGATAATACGCGGAGCCCTGTCAAGAAAAGTTCCGAGTACAAAGAACATTGTAGTTATCATTCTTTTCAGTTAAACTGAGCGGCCATAACACTACTGGAAAAATGACCGGGAAAAATTCAGGTTTTGAACAGTATTCGAACCCACGGCCCTTGCGTTATCTGTGCAGTGCTCTACCAACTGAGCTATCAAAGCCACATGAGAACGGTCGTGTCTGGGTTCGGCCCTTTACGTTTGTAGGTCGCGACAAGCCACCGGGGAATTGACCGGGGAGTTTGTTATGGGTGTCACTACACAGAAAAACGAAATAACGAGTAACGAAGTAACCACAAACCGAGTAACAGAAAAAATTTCGCAGGGTTTAAAATTCTCAAATCTTTTAAAAATAAGTTGGATCGATTATAGTCGTTTTTTTATACAACGTTTGGATGCAGGGGACCACACAACGAATAATTAAACTGCTTGGCATGTTACTGCCGGATCTCTTGATCAAGAAATGCTCGTACTAGACGTCACTCTTGGTGTTATAAACCAAATTGATTGCAAGGCTGGTACGACCAGCCTTGCAATCAATTTCGTCTTTTTAGTATTGATATATAAAAATGAACTACAAAACCAATTCACAAACCAAGCTTGACAACCATAAGCTCAGAACTAAAAGTTAAATAAAACATTGTGTCTAGATACCCGGCAGCTGGGGAGTGTTTTTAAGATGATACTACATACCCAGCAGTCTAAAATTATTCTAGAATTTCCACTGAAAAACTCATCAAATCTTTCTTAAAACTGTAGATATTTATTTAGAAATATCAAGCAATTTCAATTATAATTTTGGCTTTGCGGTACACGAAATTTTCGAGTTTGGGCATACTAGAAAATCTCGATGTTTCGACATTTTGAAAAAATCGTACTCTGACTCCGTATTCGATATTTGTACAGAAATGCCAAGCGATTCTAAATGATGTTTTGCTTTTGTTGTCCACGAATTCTCTTGGCTTCGGCATATTATATTAAAAAAACTCGACGCATGGGCACGATTGTTCAAAAAACTCAGGGGCGGATCAGGGAAGGGTGCAGGGGGTGCGCACCCCCCCTCCCCTGAGATAAAGCCTTCTTCTTCGTATTTGCTTTTAAAATTTGTTTACCTCTACGGTCAGTGACGTCATTCCTTAGAGGTGCACCCCCTCCTAACAAAAAACCTGGATCCGCCCCGTTAAAATTTCACGAATAATCAATACACTCAGCGTCCACTAAATAGATCATTGAAACCTCCCGAGAGTGTTTCAGCATTTTCATCTATGGTCGGAAACACTAAGCGAGTTTTTACAATGTTAACGTTTTGATTTTGCACAACTTGTATGAACTTTGTGTGACTCAGGGGCACGATTTTTTAAAACCTATATACCCGGCCCGGCAGCCAGAAAATTTTAACACCTGCTCACATTTTAACCAATTCCGCGGTGGTTTGTCTTGATCTACAAACAAAAGCAAACATGTTTTATATAATAAGAGCATCATCCTAAACTCAGTTTAACTGAAAAAATGATAACTACTATATTTTTTGGACTTGTACCTTTTCTTAAAAGGACTCCGCGTATCATCATCCATCTTGCGAGGAATGTAGAGAAGGGAGGAGGAGTATTGATGCGAATCACACTTCCCAACTTAAAGCATTCATTTATTTGTCCGGTTCCGTTTCCGTTTCCGTTTCCGTTTCCGGATCCGGTTCCGGTTCCGGTTCCGGTTCCGGATCCGGTTCCGGATTTCCGGGTTTTCCATACGCCCTAATCACAACCATGAACTAAACCACAATTTATACAGATATTCAAACCATTTACATTTTCCATATCCTGTTCACTACAACATGTCTCAACCACTTTATCAACTTCTACCAATTGTATATCACAAAATTGACATATTGGCTCCATCATATTTATTAATTCATCGTGAATTTGAGAATTACAATCCATCTTATATATCATTATATGAGATTATATTTTTATTCTTAAATCATCATCAAAATAAAATTTTTTACCTAATACAGTTTTGAATTCATCAAACATTAAAATATCAATTTTATTTTTCATTTCCATTTATAATATTATATCAGATAATTTTCAAATTCTATTTGACACCTTATCTTGTACAACAATTGGATTATCAATTCTTATCTTTTCACGTTCAAAAGATTTATAATCAAAGCTGCAATTATGTGCAAATGAATGTCTATGTATCACACAAAACTTTCCACCACAATAACATGTGAATGGAACCAACCCATATTTCTTTCCACAGAAATGACAATGTTTTCTTTTGACATAGAATTCCTTCTTTATTATAGCATCAATTTTTCTTTTAATTTCCATTTATAATATAATGTCAGATAATTTATGTTCGGATTGTATTAAATAGAATTTGAATAAGATTTTGAAGACAGAGGGCTCGAACCCCAATTATATTTCGAAAATCCAATTCAGAAAACTGTGCTGGTAAAAATTTGGAACAGTGTGTCGAAACCGCCAACTACTATACTACTTGTGTGTTTGTGGGAGGGGCCGCACTTTTTATTTTTATTGTTTTGTTTTGTTTTGTTTCCTATGTACTTTTCATAGTTACTTGCATACATGTATGGTATTTATTCGGTCCGCAGTTTCTGCTCCACCGGGTTACAAGTTTACCTTTGTCGATCGATTTATTAACGTTCACTTGTCTTGTAAGGTTTCTTTATTCATTTCGCTTTATCGTTTTCCTGTGTTTTTCATGTCGTTTGCAGTAAGTTGTTCTTGTTCTAATTAAGGGAGATAGTTTTTTAACCCCTTCAGTGCCAAGGGGTTTCCCTTTGACGAGTAAAATCGTCTTGCGTTAGACAGAGTAAAATCTATAAGTACGTCTTTGGCACTGAAAGGGTTAAAATAAGGGATGGGCTCCTGATTTTGCTTAATGGCACCACTGCCCTGTTATCATACTCTTCCCATTCTTTTTCTCCCCGTTTCACACCCGCCAATTTTCCTCGCTGCACACTCATGTTACTCATAGTGAATAAACACAGTACCGTAATGATGTGATTTAGCGCCCGGAGCGCAAATTTTGCTTTTGGCAGCTAATGGAGAACGAGTATAAGAGAAGGTGCGCTTGTTAAGGACAGAGTGTTTATTTCTTTTATGAACATATACATCTGAATGTGACTAAGAGAAGATCGAGGTACTTACCTTAATCTTCTATTTATGTGATACAATTCTTAGATGAAAAACAACGGATACTTTAGCGTAAGAGCCGTAACAATACATTCTGTGATAGTCAGAATATTCAATATTTACTTTCAAACCACTAAGCAGACTTGAATGTGACTTTCGTCATAGGGCGCGTATTGGAAGGAGGAAGCCATTTAAGCAATAGACCACAAGTTTCTATGGTTTATAGGCTGATAAACCACGCGGGATGTTGGTAGAACACGAGAAGAATTTGTAAATCACGAGCCGCAGGCGAGTGATTTACGAATTCTTCGAGTGTTCTACCAACATGCCAAGTGGTTTATCAGCCTATAAACCATAGAAACTTGTGGTCTATTGCTTTTTTATACAATAACAAAATCAATGCGCGCGCTCTGATTGGTCAATCAGCTATGGTTTATTGTGCCGGTAAACCCATGGAAAAGTCGCGCGTCTTCTCAATTATTATATAAAAGCAATAGACCACAAGTTTCTTTGGTTTATAGGCTGATAAACCACTTGGGATGTTGGTAGAACACTCGAAGAATTCGTAAATCACTCGCCTGCGGCTCGTGATTTACAAATTCTACTCGTGTTCTACCAACATCCCGCGTGGTTTATCAGCCTATAAACCATAGAAACTTGTGGTCTATTGCTTAAATATAATAATTGAGAAGACGCACGATTTTTCCATGGGTTTACCGGCACAATAAACCATAGCTGATTGACCAATCAGAGCGCGCGCATTGATTTTGTTATTGTATAATATACGATATGTTTGTTTGTTAGGAAATCTTTAAGACGTCGTTTAACTTCAACCAATGTTCCATTTTCTCTCAACCAGGAGCATTTGATCCACTCATTGGCCCTCAATCCGTGACATTAACCGCTTTTTTTTAATGTTTACTGATGCGTGGAGGCTGTCCCGAGAGGGGGTGGTGGTGGGGAACTTGGGCACCATTGGAATTGACTCTGCATTACCTACGTGAACTGCAAGTTGATAAATAGCTAAATCCTGTGCCATGTTCGCGCATGTCATCAGCTCCTCTCCTCTCCCCCGGTATGGACCCTGCTAAGAGCATTATTGTAGAACAGGGTACTGGTAACATGAATTGAATTACTCTGCAACGATATTGATCTTAAATAGCTGCTGCTCTTTAGTAATCCCTCAACTTGACCTGATTGCTGTACAGTTTTATTCTCTGATGATGATCTTGATTGAAACTGTTTATATATTTTTGTTTTCAATGTTTTACTTTTGATTGTTTTCACAGGGTTTATCAGCTCGTCGTGACTCAGCAAATAAAGTTTGTTATGTGTCAAAGTTGGATTCATCTTTCCCTTCACCAGAAAAAATGAAGCAGTATATGGATCAGGTAAGTTTCTATAAAATGTTCAGTATAAACAATTTCCAACAAGATCAGTTTCCCATCGAAATACAAAGGAATTTTTTTGGCAACTGTTTCTTAGAAAATCTGAACTTTTCTGTAGAGGTCAATCCGACATTTTCCGGAAATTCAAAAGTAGTATTCGCAAATTTTTCATGCTCTTATCATTGTTTTCCGGACACAGACAAGAAATTCTGATCATCACTAATTCAAAATTAACTATGTTTAGGAATAGCCCTTTTCACGGTTAGCTTTTCTCATTTGCATTACAATAAATTCTAGCATGCATGTGAGGCAATTTCGGGCTATTTCGCAGTTTTAGCCCGAAATTGCCTCGCATCCACGTTGGATTACATTGTAATGCAAATGAGAAAAATAAACCGTGAAATAGGCTATTAATACAGAAAATGTGGTTCGTTCTAAAACACCACAGGCGTCAAGGCAATCCTTATCCAATGAAACGACAACCGTGACTTTAGTGAGGAGAGTGTTGGGTTTTGCAAACCGGGCGGCCTTATCTCAGAAGATTCTGAAATTCTATGGTGCTTTTCCCATCTACGAAATCGAAATAAAGGACATCTCTTTTGAACCCTTGAAAACAACAATGCGCGAGGTTTCTGGTAAGAAAACATTTAGCATATACCATTTTTTAGTCTTAAACAATGATCCTCTCTTGTCTTAAACTTCGAGATCGCGTTTGGGGGATTGGGTTGGGAGGAGGCGCAGAGAGAGAGAGCTGAGTAGCGGAGTGAAGGGTGTACTTTCCTGTCTTAAAAAGGGAGAGACTAGACCTTTTTCCACTGAGCGGTTTGTTGCCCCATTACAGACCATGTGATGATACCCTTGAGAATTCTTGCTTTCAAATTTTGAAATAGTCGCGTGCATATGAGAATAGCACGTGGTCTGTAATGGGAAAACAAACAGCCCGATCGAAAAAGGTCTATTAAAAAGAGCCATTAAGCACAAATTTATTTACCTTTGTCAACAAAACTAAAAATTAGATGCATCGATAAATACAACTATACCCCAAATCTGAAAAACGTCAGTTAGATTATTCACTCTTAATTCTCTGAGGTAAACGTTGATAAGGCCGAAGTAGTAGAATTAAAAAAACGCTCACCTGAATTGTCATTTGAAATTGAATCCTGCTCATCGGTTTATTTTCAAAAATTTCGAGTTTTAAATTTTAGAAACCTCTTGTGTCCTTGGTCTTCTCGGAAATTTGACAATCTATTTGTCTCTGAATGGTCCTTCAAAACTTCG
Organism: Platygyra sinensis; assembly: GCA_019787425.1. Lineage (NCBI taxonomy): Eukaryota > Metazoa > Cnidaria > Anthozoa > Scleractinia > Merulinidae > Platygyra > Platygyra sinensis. The sequence goes on along the minus strand of JAHPZR010045265.1, from coordinate 5,689 downwards.
GAGAAACGGGAAAACTTGGCCATATTGTTGACCACATGAAGTCGCTGCAAAGCGAAGCCTTGCTTTCTGAGGGTCTCAATTGGGGCTTATTGTCAATTAGTATAAATCTACTAGCGTTCTATCACGAATGCCGCTCTCCGATTGGCTACGCTACTCACTATCTATTCTAATTGAATTGCTCTCTCTCTCGATTTCTATGTACCCTTGTCAACTATCACGCGTTATAAGTTTACCACTAAATTTTCTCCGATCCTTAATGGTTTAAATCGATATGAGAGACACTATTAAACAATTAGATTATGAGCTCGAGATTTCTATCGCGTGTAGGTATAAATCTACTAGCGTTCTATCACGAATGACGTCCTCTGATTGGCTACGCTACTCACGTTCTATTCTGTGATAGATAGTGAGTAGCGTAGCAGTGTGCCCTTGTTAACAAAATAATGGCACTTCTTGGCGTTCTCGAGGTGTCTCTAAAGATAAAATTTTGAACGACCAAGTAGATTTATACTAAAACAATTAGATTATTCGCTCTCGATTTCTATGCGTGATAGTTGACGAGGGCTGCGCCCTCGTCAACTATCACGCGATAGAAATCTCGAGCTCATAATTTAATTGTTTAGTAGTTGACGAGGGCGCAGCCCGAATCAACTATCACGCATAGAAATCCAGAGCGAATAATCTAATTGTTTTAGTATAAATCGAATAGTCGTTCAAAATTTTATTTAAATCCTCTTTAGAGACACCTCGAAAACGCCAAGAAGTGCGGTTATTTTGTTAACAAGGGCACACTGTTATGCTACTCACTGTCTTTCACAGAATAGAACGTGAGTAGCGTAGCCAATCAGAGGACGTCATTCGTGATAGAACGCTAGTAGATTTATACTAACAGCCCCCACAAGCGAGGCTTCGAGGGCAAATATGCTAGTTTCAAGAGCGTCAAATTTCCAAGGGGCAACTATCAAATCGATAGTTCCGAGACATAAACACTCTATTGTCTTTATTGTTCACCACGAAATATTCTTCCGCTCGCCAGTTCAAAAATCGTATTGAATTATTCTCAACATTTTTAGATGAAAGCTGTTAAAATCAAATGAAAAATATGAAAAAAAAAAAAAAAAACCGACAAACCTACTCAATTGTTTATTTTCTATAAGCCCGCTTGTTTGGTTTACAGAAAAATCCTCACGGACGAGTACTATCCATCCGGGTATTTTCCTCGGCCGGGCACTATGGGCTGTTGGCAAGAACTTCATGCTACAAAATTGGACAAAATAAATGGAACATCTGGACCGCCCCTCCCTCCATTTCAATGATGCCAAAATGGCGCGCTTTTGCTCCTTCGCGCCTTCATCATTGCTTTGGGGGTGATGGGGGATAATTGTTCCATTTTATACTGTCCAAGATTGTAGCCCACATATAGAGCACACTCCCCATATTATGACGTCAAAATGTGGTAAGAACAAAAAAGTGGCACGCGGGCGATAGCTGAGTGTGTCACTGATTTTATGACACCTACAAATGCTGAAATCAAATAAGGTAACCCTTTTTTCTACAAATTGGTTACAGTTTTTAGGCAAATAAAGGGTCCCGTGCCGGCAAATAAGCAATTACCTAGACTTTCGTTGTTGTTGTTCTTGTTGATCCTAAGTGGATATCCAGTATGGCGACGGCTTAGCGAATGGATCTGTATTTTATGATGCTGGAAAACATACTTTTTTTTTTTTCAAACTTGCCGTTATTTTGACAATTTTCAGTGCAATGACAGGATGATTTCTGTTTGCTCTAATTTACTCAAGTCTAAATCTACTAACTTCCGATCTGCAAATATCTGGCTTCTCCGGACTTTTGCTGTAAATGTGGATCTCAAGTTTCCTTATAAACGATTAGATTATGAGCTCGAGATTTCTATTTTAATGATAGAGTGTTTCCGTCGAAGAACTATCCGTCTGATAGTTTCCCCGCGGAAATTTGATGTCCTTAAAACAAATATTTGCCCAACAAGCGCGACTTACGCGCGGCAGCATGAAACCACGTAACTCACTTAACAGGGCAGTAGATCCTTTACCACTTGTAGTTCAAGATTTTCCCAGTTGGTTGGATTCTTCTCCTAGCTCGAATCAGAAAAGGAAGTGAAAAAAAGTGGGGGTCTCCGAGCATCCAACAAAAATATTCGCACACAAAGTTAACGCAAAGGTCATCTGCTCTATTCTTGGCTTGCACTGTCACGCAATATAAAAATAGATCGAAAACCATTAAGTGGATGAGGTCAAGAAATTGTGATGCTATAGGAGATTGGTAAAGATGACACTTGTCCAATTTTTAAGTCTGTGCGTTTTCCTAAACCTGAGATATTCGTCGAAATATTCTGCACAAATTTACAGAGCCCAGTATGGAGCCGCCATGTTGGTGTACCTCCGTGGAACATCAACATGGCGACCGGAAAATAGTGTAATCATCTGGAACTTACTTTGGCTATCTAGGTGACTTATTATCTATTAGCATGTACATAAGCGCTTTTCCTACTACTTCGACCTCTGAATAGGCTGAAAATTACGACATAAAAAGATATTTTTCAACAAACGCGCTCGTAGCTTTGTGTCAAGCACCGCCATAACTCTGAAATTCAAAATGCGCTGGTTTCCAGACGAAACAAGCTACTGAGCTGAAACGTTGTAAACAAATGTCAATTTACCCATTCTAATGCCTGATGAGGATAAAAACTTTGGTGGCTCTTTAGTTTTGGATTTTAGAAAATGATGGCGTCACATGCAAGCCAAGAATATTTTGTTGAGTTTTCTACTCGGTGCGCGCGCTTGAAAATGACGTGGCACGCGCGTGACCAATGAATAGTGTGCGCACTAGAGATGCGCAGTAGCAATGGGCGAGAACGTCCTTAAGATCATCAGCAACAACAAAAGGCTAGGTAAGTGCTTATTTGCTTAAAAACTGTAACCAATTTGTAGAAAATAGGGTTACTTTATTTCATTTCAACATTTGTACATGACATAAAATCGGTGATACACTGGGCTATCACCCGCGAGCCACTCAGTTTTTTGTTCTCACCACATTTTGACGTCATCTATGACCGGCTTACGCGCGGCAGCATGAAATAAAAGAACGATAAAAGAACCAGTCAGATTCGCGGATTTTCAATAGAAAACGGCTGAGCTCTTACTATTGGCTAATAGCTAGTGCGCAATGGTTCAGCAATAAGATTGCAGCATTTGCAAAAATACTATACTATTTCATCAAACCAAGTAACTCACTCGACAGGGCAGTAGATCTTTTACCACATGTAGTTCAAGATTTTCCCAGTTGGTTGGATTCTGCTCATAGCTCAAGTTATTCATTATAACATAAGGTTTTTACTTATTTGATGTTTTGAATTGCTTTAAATTCTACTTAGTAAAAAAGATTTGACAAAATATTAAATTCGAAGATTGATACGAATACTGGGTGCTTTTTCTTTTCAGATTGAAAGTAGTATAGCTCACTTATTTGGGAGCAGGCAATCAGATTGCAGGCTTTTGTACCACATGACCGCTGTCGACCAAATAGAGAGCCAAATTCAATTAAGATGGCGGACAAAATCCTACAATATGATTTGCTACTCCCCGAATAAGCGAGCTACATTAAGGTTAAATGAGACCATTCATTAGGTATTGTCTTTTAACCATTAACTGATTTACACTGAGCTGACACTTTTTTGTTTGTCGTTTTTTTTCAGGTCGGGCGCGAAGCAAGCGGAATCACTTTACTAGGGACTTCCCATTGTGCTCAATTAATAACAGATTTAAGTTGATGAGCTGTTTGAAAACTGTTGGTCACTACAACCTTCAGTATAAATGCCGAATCCAGGGACAACAATGCCTCTATGTTGCCGTTTGCTCTCATAGGGGTAGTTGTCCATTTTGTTACGACTACAAATGCCACTTAATTCATCGCTTTAGTTACTCCGCTATATGCTGTACTGCCACCTGTTGATTCAACAGCTATAATCTTAGCGAATACACTTGAGGATGCATTATGGTTGGGACCTTTGTAGATCATGATAACGAGACATAAATACCCGATGACTTTAATCATGTAATCCCATTGGATGGGTAATCAGTCGATTAGTCATTAATTATCCTTGATTATCTCTATCAGTAGTGGATAGATAATCGATAGTTCACAATTTTTAGTCATCGATGTCATTAATTAGTGTTTACGAACCATACTAGCTAAATCGATGTTTACCAATTAGATAATGAGCTCAAGTTTTCTATTTAAACGCGTGATAGTTGACTGGGGCTGCCCGCCCTCGTCAACTACCACGCGTAGAAATTGAGAGCAAGTAATCTAATTGTTTTGGTATAAATTCTCCTCACAGACACCTCGAAAAGGCAAAGAAGCGGCCGTCATTTTGTTATCAAGCGCACACTGCTACGCTACTCACTTTCTACAATATATATAATGAGTAGCGTAGCCAATCAAAGAACGGATTTCGTGATAGAACGTTAGTAAATTTATACTACAAAGAAATAGGAATAACTGAATTTATGTTAATGTCGCGGCGCAGGCTTCATTTTACTCACAACATCTGAACTAAGAAAATCGTTTACTTCTTCATTAGCACGCTAACGCTTGTCAAACCAAACCTTGACGGTTCCCTGGTCAAGGTTGCGAATTTCGAAAGCCCGGGCGAGTCAAGTAACCCATAGGAGGTGTACTTGGTCTCTTTATATACTATGTAGAGCCTATATGCGGACAGACACATGAATATACAATTCAATTTTAATTTTAGCGAGCGATAGCGGACAATTTGTCATTGAGAAAAAAAAATCGACGTCAGTTTCTCATGCGTCTGGCCTGTTATTGGCAATGAATTTCGTCAAAAAGCCCCGGGCCGCAACATTGTTGTGTGCAACATGTCGCTCGCTTTTCAGCCACCCCATGTGAGAGGTGTCTGAGACCATGTGGGGTTTGGTTGGCTCAAAATTGAAATACTCCAATTTTTCATACAACAAGTTGATGGATGTTGCGTGTTGTTGTTTTTTATAGTCGTTTTGCCAGGTTCGTTCAAAGAAATGTTGCACCCGGGCATGCGCACTAGTTCGATTTTCCAATACTCAAACATGGCCCGCAGCACGTTGACAACAGCAGTGAGCCCAAACGCATTCGCTGCGGCCCAACAATGTTGCGTGATATGTGTGCTGAAACTGTTGCGATTCGTTTGGACGGAGCTTGCAAAATTGTTGGGATATGTTGTGATGATATGTTGTGACCTGTTTGGCGGGGCGTTGAACATTGTCAAAGTGTCAAAGGAAGCCTAAAATTGGTCTGAAATTATGAAATAAACTTATAGGTTTTACTCTGATACTTCGTAGAATTAATTTTGAAAGCCAATAAACGTTGGGAATTTATCCAAGTTAGAGGTGATTGTAATACTCAGCCATGCGATATAACAGAACCCTGTCTCTTTTCTTAACAAAATAGTAATTCTGACCACATTAACACAAGACATTTCGCGTGAATAGTTTATAGAGCGAGGATGCGTCACTCAGTCATCTGTACTACGCCAGATACACAAAACTAAAAAAAACATCCTTTAAATGTGGAAGCATATTCCTGACCTTATGCTAGCAGCAGCACGAGACCCGACAAAGGGTGCAAAATCAGTCACGTAGAAGATTTAAAATATAAA
>JAHPZR010045264.1:17500-20466 GCA_019787425.1 Platygyra sinensis | reverse complement strand
GAGGAAGTGCAAGCAACGACTTTAGAGTCGCCTGTGGTGTGGCCCAAAGAAATCTTGGCTATGGTTACGTAAGTACAGCACTAGAGGTACTGAATATTGAACCTGGCTATTTTTGTACATCACATGAAGATCTGATGGACAAAAAAGTGTTAAATGACAGAAAGCGAAAGGCCACGAAAAATTTCAAGTACAGGCGAAATCAACTACGGGGTCAGAAATCCAGTCAAACTAGTCAAAAAGAAGCTAAGGAGGGGAAAACTTATGAAACTGCAGTTGCTTTGAATCTGGATACAAGTGTCAATCAGCCTACACCAAGAACTCACACTAACATTGAACATCTTTTGGAAAACATTTCTGATAATGAGCTTCATGAGTATGAAAAACTAGTACCACCTTACAATGCTCAACCTGAGCAGCCAAAACTGACATATGATCCAAACCAAAATTACAATTTTGTTGTTTTTGACACTGAGACTACCTGCACCGGGAAAAATGCAGAACTATGTTAGCTGTCCGCCATTCATGAAATCAAGTGTTTTCCAAGGACATTCTACCAACAGGAAATGTGAGTACTGGAGCTTCGCGAGGGAACAAACTATCTGTACAAAATGTCCAATGGAAATCGAGAAATTATTTGAAAGAAAACCAACCAGTGTGCCAATCAACTGTCGTAACTAGGTGAAATATTGCAGCATGGGCTATTGAAATAAGGCACGGTCATGATCTAAATTGTTCTCACACATTCTCAGATCTATAGAAGGCGAGAGTAAAGACTTTAAGAACTATGTGTGTTCGACAGGAGGATGAAGTCTCTTTGAGGAATTGAACAACTAAGTATTAACAAATTCTCTCAACTTTACAGGCTGTCTGCGTTACAGTAGCGGCCGTTATACAGTACTTCCTCATGGTAGCTTTCTGTTGGATGCTCGTGGAAGGAATCTACCTTTACTTTTTTGTTGTCAAGGTTTACAACATCAACAACAAGATGGCCATCTATCATGCCATGTCATGGTGTAAGTTGTAACGTAGCCATTTGGTTTTGGGTTATTAGCTGTTATGAGAGATTAGTCTTTGTCACATGCATTGTATTGTTTGTATTGGACATTTCTGTCGGAGGTTTTCACGGAACTCGATTGGAATCAAACGTATGCTTAAGTTGAATATTTGCACATAGGACTTGATGTGGAATTAAACCGAGTATTTGTTCCTGTGTGAAGTAGACGCTTGTGTGTTATATCGATGTGACAAACACTGCTCTGACTCGCCACTTGAATCATGTTCTAGACACATTTTTTTATCATTGCAGGTCTTCCTGCTGTTATGGTGGCCATTTCGCTGAGTATTGCTGCAGGAAAAGGTGGAATACAGAGTTTTGTCAGTGACAAATAGTAAGAACTGCATTTCTCTCTTTATGTATACCTTGCAAATGCAATCTTGGATTCGTCAGGTTGTTAGAATTGTTATTTCATGTATCGGGGAGACTTCCTAGAATTTTCCAACTATGCATAAACTTGTCAGAGAATTGGACAAGCCGTACGCGTACATTGATAATTCATAAAATTTGAGCAAAAGAAATCATAACGGTGAAGTTGGGTATTTTGATCGATTTTTACGACTTTATTTCTCTGTTATCTTTATATCGCCTTAGTTTCGATTGAAAAGGAGATATATCAAACACTCAAGACAGTGTTTGAAGACACTCTCGAACACGAAGTTCATCAAAAATAGGGAGCTTAAGCAAGAGGATTTTTCAAGGCGACGCCGTGGTGAAGTACGAGAAGGCCCGGGACTCACGTCGTCGTTCTTGAGCCAAATTTAATTTGTTAAGCACTGGTGCTACACGACTCGACCTTCTCCATTCTCAGATCCTGGCCTATTTGATCCCTTTGAGTCTGTTATGGCACGTTTTAAAGAGTTTTGTCAAATTCTTCTCTTACTACGATGCCAGTCTTATTTCTGATGAAGATTATATAATGCTGTACGAGTTGTTATCTTCACGAATTCAGATTTTCCTTACGAAAGCAATCGTTTCGACTTGGATGAAATGAACGACGGTAAATGCAAGGCCGAATTTGGAGTCAGAAAATGCCATACGTGTGAAACATCCTTTATTTGTCACAGAAATAAAATTTAACTTACGATTTGAGGGATTTAGGCCCAACGGGTTTGGTTGCACTTGCGTCTGCATGGCCCAGTGGTCATTTCACCCTGATCAATCAAAGATATTAAGCTTAAGCTATCCAAAAAACAAGTGGAGCATCGATTGAAATCGATCAACCAAAAGAGGAGGGAGAACAAACGATAAAAACGTTAAGATCCCCTTAAATCACTCATGACTTTCTCTACGCCGCCAAATCCACTCAACTCGCGTCGTCGCCGGCGGCACAACCTCGGCAGTCCTAGGTAAGTCACTCGCAATAGACCTCGTCCCAGTCTCAACCGCTCAAATAACGGTGGCGTCGCCTTAAAAGTCCTCGTGCTTAAGCTCCCTAATAACTCCGCTGAACGTGGTATTTTCAACTCTCCGGTGTTTGAGAATGTGGATAAACATGGTTTTTCGAATTTGATGCATTACATCCATCATGTTCTGTTTCCTGTTTGATGTTCTTTAATGAATTTTTCGTTTCCTTTTTCTTCCTCAAGTTGCTGGATTTCTTCAGATAACAATCTGATTTGGATATTTGTCTCTTTTGTTGTGGTAATCGAAGTTGTAAGTGAAACTAATCTTAAGGAGAATATTAGTCTAACAGACCTATTTCGTTAGTACAAATTGCAAACAAATTATAGTATACACTATCCAGACTTGCTAATGGTCAACTTCGAACAGAGGGTCTTCGTTTTCCTCTACTGCAATCTGTGATTGCGTTAGAATAGAATTTATCAGAGGGGGTTTTGCCCTCGTCGTTAATATAATTATGGATCTATGACCGAGAGTACCACATTTAAATCCTCTGCCCTGTCACTAT
>JAHPZR010045264.1:0-15000 GCA_019787425.1 Platygyra sinensis | reverse complement strand
TGAAAACTTGTGAAGAGTAAATCCTCACTAAACTCGGGAAAAGAGTGCTGTTTCGAAATTATTCTGAAATAGCTATACTGAAGACACATTAAATTTACCGTTCGGTGAATACTTATGTAACTTCTTTTTTAACAGGGCTATTACTGAAGACACAATCAGATTGCTGTTGAGCACTCACAAAACTTTTTGTTCTTTAACAGGGATTTCTAATTTTTCTCTTGCATTGTTTGAGAAACAGTCAGGTAGGAGAACTGACCGGAAACTTATCGATGAGCTCCTCAGCGAGTGCATCGCATTGTTGGAGAAATCTTGCATAAATGTTTAAGGGGCAATGTAAAGCCGGGCATTTTGAGTTATTTTGACAACCGACAAAATTACCGTTAAATTGAAGGCAACCTGAAAATAATACTGACTTTACAAAGATAGATAAACATCAAAAAGACGATAATAAATCATAAAGGAACAACGATGGTTAAGGATGGAGAAGATTTACACGGGTTACAAACAACGATTTAAAACATTTAAAAAAATAACGGCTAAAAATTTAGCATTAATCTAAAAATTCAAAAATCAGGCTAAACTCTTCAAATCGTTCAACCATGACTGTGCTCCTTTTACAACAACTGTAATATAGTTAAGGTATTACTTTTATGTAAAGGTGATATAACAGACCAGGTTAAACTAAGAATGCAATACTTCAAAGTCTACCTTAAAGTTTTAATATTAAGCAGAAGATTGCAGAGTAGCTTTTAAACTTTAGTAGACAGTTCACTTCAAGTTGTCGTTTATTTCTTAGATAAAAGAGCGTTTCAGAAGAAGAATAAACACGATTTTCCCACTGGCAAACGATGAAATCCATGCAAAGAAGTGTAGCCGATCGCGAAGTCGTGTCGTTGCAGTGAAGAAAACTGAGGTCCAACCATGCAGTGATAACGGATTTGAACTGAAGTAGCACCAGAACGGAACATTTTTTTGCAATTTTTAATCTTAGAATAATATCAAGGCTCCACTCCAAAATAGGAGTTGTAATTCGTTCTTGTGGAAAGAGTTCCGATTTGTTTTGTCCTGCCAAAAATATTTAAGAGTAAGGTTCACGGTCGTAATAGGCTCACGGCTGACAATTACTAAATTTATTTGCTTATTAATGTTAAGACTTCACCCAGTCTTAGATGTTGTAAAGGTGCAATCGATAGATAATTAAGGGGGAGAGAGCTAATATGTCCTCATAAGCCTTACGTATCCGAGATTATCCAGGGCTGTTACGATGGTTGGCTTAATTAGGACCGTCGCCGTAATTATTCGACAAAAATGCCTATACTTTTCTTTTCAAGTGGCTACACCTGTTGATAACTATCATAAATTAACCAGCACGAGTGTTGGCTTGAAGACGACATCTGTATTTCTTTAAATGGCTGTAAGATTAAAAGGCTGGCTTATGAGCTGACCTATTAATTTAAAGGACATTTGCTTTAGTTTGGGACCAGTAATGGTCAGAAATACTCAATGCAGGCATGGAGATCAACCAATGTTGTTTAGGATTCGGCCTGCTTGACTTCTACCGTGTAAACATTTCTTTGTCGGCTCACAGTCCACTGACTCCGAATACAGTCTTGTCCCGTCTAAAAAGTGGCCCTCGTGACCCAGACGAGATGAATTCTCATTATCAGTCTTCGGAGACAAGGAAACAACCACAAGGTCGTTAAGAACAGCTGTCTATCACACCAAGTACAAAAGAAACTGATATTCCAAATATAAGTATCATTCGTATTTTGTAAGGCAGTCGTGATCGGCGCCGTCATCTTTCCATTCACTCAAGCTGAAGTTTATGTTTTTGACCTCGCGGCTTGTGTATATCTACTTCACTTTTACTAGTTTAGTAATTGTTGTTGAACTTTGCATTTTGTTCCGTTATGAGGTAATTGTATTGAAACGAAGGTAAAGAAGTTTCAATCTTCGTTTAATTTTTGTCCGTCATTTTGTATGTCCGAGCTCAAAGTAGGAGCTGTCAATCTTTTTCAATCACACTTTTTTGCACTCAATTACACTTTTTTGCACTGATTTGAGATTAATTGACATGTTCTTAACCAATCAGAATGCAGAAATTGTTGCTTGTATATTATTAGCAAAGAAAAAAGCTACCACAAAGTAGGAAAATTGTTCAGAATGAGTCGTATTCCATTTTCACCATTTGTCTCTACGTGCTTAAGTTATGGGAAATCCGATTTTGCGGAGGCAATGAGTGACTGCAACAGACAGAGGTGCCAAACTGTTGTGCTACGTCGCCGAGGGGCACAGGGTGGGTAGAAATTCTAATGACTTACCGGCGGTTTGCGTAGACTTGTGAAACTGCCAAGAATCAAGTTATCAGGCCCAAATTTTCTACCGTTTTTGCCGCGAGTCGTTTAGGAAAACTGCAGGAGGAGGGCCCGGTGACGCCAAAATACTGACACGCAGGTCTGTGTACTTTGGTCCGACCACCCTTATCCATGTAGGCTAGAAACCGAGTGATATCAGAGGGCGATGCGGACATAATGGATGAAGGGCCAGCGCTCAAAACGTCAGCTTTTGAATCTCTTTACGGTGGCCAATTCACATTATCAACTCAGTTGATAAAACCAAATTATCTGGATATAGTAAGGTGTTTGTGCTGCCACGACCCTAACAAGAATGACGCGGACGCTGATTGTTGGAGTAGTGGCCACCAGTACTTACTGGGAATCATAGCCAGGACTACGGGGGGTTACTCCCTTATTTTGGCTATACGGGGACGTGCCGCTGGATAGGGTATGGTTTTTTGGCCTTGCTGTCCTAAACAGGGTATACAATTCGACTTGCTTTCGCCCTAAACAGGTTAGAACCTGTCCTAAACAGGGTATATTATTACGAGCCGAGAGACTTTACCCAAACTGCGAGCAGTCTCTTTCTTTTCTTAGCCTGCGACCCGGAGCCTGCGAGAAGTTGAAAGAGTATGCGATAGAGCGGCAGAAAAGCGACGCCTTTTTTTTGCTGATCTGTGCAATATCATCTGAGTAAACCGACATATGGTAGGCATAGTTTCTTTGTCTTGGATAACGCGATGAAAGAACGATGTTACTATGTCAAGCAGACATGAGAGATCCCGCTGGTATATATATTGTTTAGGGATATTTTTCTCTGTAAAAGTTCTATTGGTGCTTTGATCAAAATAAAATTAACCTCAAAAATAAGTTCCTCTTATTCGTTATACAAAAATTGAAGACATCATTCCTCTTTGATTTACAATTAAAAAAAACCTCGCCCTTCTTAAGATGCAATGACGACATTTTGCCACGCTAATTTAGAGCTTAATGCTTGACGGCTTTTTGTTTAATTCAAGTGTAGATCTAGAGACGCAACAACTTGGTTTTAGACGCATCGAGCATGCTTTCTTCAGTTTGAATGACTTATTAAACAGTGTAAATTCCTGTAAAACCAGCGAGTGTGCATTTTGTCGCTTGTCCTAAACAGGGTCTTAAAATGGAGGTTGTTGTCCTACACAGGGTAGGGTTTTTAGCGTATTTTTGTCCTAAACAGGGTCAGGATTTCAAACCCTCGGCGGCACCCCTGTACCCAAACATTGGTCAAGTACCTTCCCCCCCCCCCCCGGGATCCTACGATGGATAAGTGCTTGATAAGGGGGCCGGCGAGCACAAAGGGCGGAAAAGACGTACGCGTTTTCGTTAACTTCTGTGTGCTGGGAATAAACGTTTGTCCCCAGGGCCTGAAAACATGGAAAGCGGGGAAAAAACCGTAAGGGCCGCCTTGAACGATCATGTCGTACATTCTCGGGTAGTGCCATGAGATCTATCGAGTGTGGGCTGAAAGCGGTTTCAAAGCATTTCCAAGCATCCTTACTAAGGGAACAATCTAAGTCAGAGAAGGTGAGCGAAGGACTGTCGGCTAGATATTCTTTTGAGGGTACATAATGAAGACTAAGTAATATGTTCTTCTTGAACACGAGCTGGAAGATCCTTGTCATAAAACTTGATATAACCGGGGATTTAGAGACTTGTTTGTCCCAGCTGGCTAGAAACGCTTTCTTGTCGACGAAGCTGATTTCCGTTTCGTAAACGGTCGATGCCATCATTGGTAACCAAGCCTTTCAGAAGAAACGTTGCCGTATCTGCTTTAGTTTAGGCCTGGACAAGGTAGAAACTGGTTATAATTTGTTGATGGAATAAAATGCACTCACCAAATGCTTAAATTGTTCATATTCACACTGGTTTGCTTGCGGTTAGCTCTTATTTGATGGGGAAACTCTATTATTAGTGTTTAAGAATGTCACGTTTTATAATTAGATTTTGGGGAGACTTGGCGGATCAACCTGGTAGTGTAGTGGTATAAGAGGGATGTCAGGAAACAGAGGTTCCAGGCTCGATACTAGGTGGTTACTTGGAAATTTTCCTTTTTCTTTAATTTAGTAGAGTAAAATTCGTTCACAGTTAAAAAAATTTTCTTAGTGTCGCGAAAATTGCATCGACCTTTCACGAAACGGAAAGCTGCGTCGACGAACGCGTCAATCCTTGTATTGGAGTGTGTATGAAGAAGATTCGCAAGAGTGCTAGGGATTCTTTTAGAACGATGGGTAGTTTGCGTTCAGTTGTATCCCAGTAACCACGAGTCTCAGGTGGAGAATTCCCATGTTGGTGTAGGCTGGCACCCCAGCCTGTGTTGGAAGCGTAGAAAAGCGCGTGTACCTGGAGATGAAATTCTTGTTTCCATTTGATAAAACCATCCCAAGAGTCTAGAAATTTCCAATGTGAAATTTCTTTAAGCAGAGATGGGGAGAGATGAACTTGCAGCTTGCCTTTTCCAATGGTCTTGGCAATGGCTTGAAACACGCAATTGTTGTATAATTTTTTCGCAGGAACAAGCAAGGAAAATGAGGTGGTCTTCCCTGCGAACTTTTGCAAATTCTAAAGTGAGACACTGTTTTTCTCCAAGATAGATTCTCTTAGAGAGGCGAAACTGATTCGTTTATTGTCTGAAATGATAAACGCTTGCTTCTCTGAATCACGCAAACACCCCAAAAACCAGACAGAGGTACACGGCGTTAAGACACTTTTTTTTGAGACCAATAAAGTAGCCGAGGGAGACAAGGACTGAACAGGCAACAAAAGCAGCCATCTGCGCTAACTGAAAGTTGGAAAACTGCTTCACGCATGCTCGTAGTAGGCGCAGCTGGCCAGCGTGCCTATCATCAATATATTGAAAGCACGGTACTCCGTTGGACCTGATAAAGTGGGTTGCAGCCATACCCACCGTATGATAAATGGGGTGAACTAGTCTCCCGCAGCCGAAGCATCCTATTCAGGATTGTACTGTGCAGGAGGTCTGAGGGTTGCTGAAACTGGAGACGGAGGAGTGGCGGTAACAGCAGTAAGCGTTTTATCAACAGCTTTACCCGCCGTTTTCCACTTATCCGTGATGTTGGCAACCTTGCTATCCTCCGCTGACCCCACAATTATAGGCGGGAACATCCACCCCCAGGCCATGAAGAAATTTTATGCCTGGTCCACGCCTTAAAGAGATAATAGGCGGGAACATCTACCCCCAGGAAATGAAGAAATTTTATGCCCGGCTGACGCCTTAGACAAATTATAGGTGGAACATGTATCCCTAGGTGTAACAATGACGCCCGGATGGCCGTGTAATAAACCAGATTTAACTATAAAAGGAACTACACTTTATTCGGCCGCCATGATGCCCGGAAAGCATGGCCCACACAAATATCCATGATCCTTTGCACGTTTACAGTAACCGAGAACTTCCGCTAACACAACTTCCGGTAGACAATACTATCGATACATTACACTAGGCCATGAAGACATTTTATGCCTGGCCCACGCGTTAGAGAAATTATAGGCGGAAACATCTACACCAGGCCATGAAGAAATTCTATGCCTGACCCACGCCTGAGAGAATTTATAGGCGGGAACATCTACCCCCAGGCCATGACGAAATTTTATGCCTGGCCCGCGCCTAAGAGAAATTATAGGCTGGAACATCTACCTCCAAGCCATGAAGAAAGTTTATGCCTGGCCCACGCAAAAGATAAAATATGGGCGGGAACATCTACCCCCAAACCATGAAGGAATTTATGCCTGGAAATTATAGGCGGGAACGTCTACCCTAACCCTTGAAGAAATTATATACCTGGTCGACACTGACTAAGGCCAAAAGAATAAATTACAACCTAAAACCAGAAACGAGCTACAAGCTAAAGACAGAATTAAACGAACTTCATCGTTAATACGAGCAGCCTGAGGCGGGTTCAGTACTTCAGCAGGCATTTCGGCTGCGGCTGGTGCGGCAGCCGGAGCTGCGGCTTCAGCAGGCCTAGCAGGATGGACAGGTTGGGCGGCAAGCCCCGCTAGAGCTTGTGCAGCAGGTTCGACGAGAGCAGCCATACTAGAGCTAACCAAGACAAACTGTGTTTCTATTATCCTATAACGGAGGGATATAAGAGAAAAATTAAAATAATAGCAAGAGCTAAAAGACTAACAAACCGCTAGAACGACAGACGGCGGAATATAACGCAAACTATAACGGGAACGGGCAAAAGAAGAAAAGGCTAAGAAACTTGCAAGTATAAAGATGAGCGACCCACGCGGTAAGAGTTCGAAGAGCATGCAAAACAAAACAAGGGGAAATAAACAACATACCGCAAAACCACTAGTAAAGGATGAATAGGAAGGAAGCAAGACGTTAAATTGTGCTGATAACAAGTGGGGTAGGAGGGAAGGCTACGTAGCACAGAGAAAAAAGAAAACTCTAATGACTTACCGGCGGTTTGCGTAGACTTGTGAAACTGCCAAGAATCAAGTTATCAGGCCCAAATTTATACCGGAACGCTGTCGAGGCCTGGGTCTAGTGCGCGGGAAGGTCTCTAGGGAGTATTGGTGTTTGATCTTCGCACGCACTACAATTTCGTGCTAAATTCTTTGATGAAAATATTTTAAATTTGTATGGTAGCATCCACTTTAGACTCTCACTTTGCAGAACACACAGTTTATGTTCAGGTGTTTTTAAGAAACAATAACGCCTTACTCGAACTTAAAGGATCAGTGTCACGAGGATTTTGCTGTTTTAGGTCAATTCCGTGCTAAAATTATTACTTTGAGGCTTTAATCATAAACAAAATGCTTCTGTAAACCTACGTAGATGATATCAAATTAACTTTATCAGGGAGGGCTAACCATCATAAAATTATTGAGGATTTTTCGAACACGTAGCATCAAAACTTGAAAAAACTGGTCAATTTTATCAAATTTCAATCCATTTCCATCCATGCCATCCGTAGCGTCAGGCGACAGGAAACAGTTTCAGTACCTTCAAATTGTCTTTAATAACGAAACTATATCATCGGTTTTGGAGTTCATTTGATGCGAAGACACCTTCTAGCTTTTTATAAAGTTGCCAAATAGCGTGACAATGCCCCTTTAATGTAAATATTAGCTGCGTTAAAGGGGATCCGAAAAAGTTTTACCATGATGAGCAGTCATAATCTTTCGAGATATATTATTTTTACCTGTATAGTAATATCCTTTCATCCTGAAAAGATCTAGATAATTACGGAAGACCAACACTCGCATGATATCTTATAGAGGTAATAGTGCCAGTGCCATCCATCCAGTTAACAAATTGGTTATTCCCGGTGACATTCCGTATTGTCATTTGCGGACAAAAAGTACAGATTTGATGATTGGCAGGTGCACTGATGCTTTTTCTCATCTATCTGCTGTAAATTTTGAGAACAGCATTCTAAATTAATTGGAAATAGCCAAACATTATTTTCCCTGCCAAACAAAGGTAGTAGTTGGAATCGCTTGCAGAAAGAACTTCTTTTTGCGTTTAAACCAATGACATACTCATCAAAAACGATGAAACCGTGCTGGCGTGTTTGAATTTGAACCTGAGATGAACTGTTCAGATGGTGAAAGCTAAAATGAATACGCCTAACGACTTCCTCGTGATAATCATTTTCTTGTGTGAGTATAAAATTCGCTATTTTTATGGGTTCATCTGTGTTATGGCGTAAAGTAAACCATAGAGACTCTTTAGTCGTTCCTTCAAGGACGGAAGGTCGATTATTTTTCCCGTGGAAAATTCTTTCAATATCCTTTATCTATGAAATATCTCCCAGACTCTACTTTTTAATTTTGTGGTGTAAGTTTTTCCTATTTCAAGAGGCCACGTTCGAACTATCAATATTCTAACATGGTTCTGACGCTTTCTGGTCAAAATTGTAATATTTTTATGCTTATTGTTTTTCAATTCCCAACAGAGACTTAAATACAAATAAATGACACCATATTAAAGAGGTTTGTCCTGAACGCCTCGGAGCCATGTTAGGATATTTATTTATCGAACTCGGCCTATTGGATTTCTTTTATACGCTGAAGCCGTGTCAGTACTTTAATGTGACTGAAACCTCAGAAAGAAAACTTGATTACGTGCACGAAAGAAAATCAATCAGGCAAAAATTCAATGGTGTAATTGAGGGAGAGATGCAACAATGTCCGTGATCTATTTTTATGCTAATGAATTTCCTCATTCTGACCTACCCTAAAAAATGCAGCTGACAAGCTAATTATTGTGTGTGGTTAATCACAACGAATAAATGAAAGTCACTTGATTAATATTTTTGTGTTGTTTGAAGGGCAGGTGATTTTAATTTAAGACGTTTCGCACAGCGAATAAAGAGAAGAGCATAAGATTTGGTTTTCGAGGCGAATTTTTATTTCGGAGCTAGGGGTACTAGTTTGGCAATAACTATCAAAAAGAACTCTTCGGGAAACGGACCCCTGCATGTCAAAATACGGTTTCCACGACAACTTTAAATGACGCAATGCAACAGTTGATAATATAAAAGACATCAAAATATTGTTTTCGAGAGACAAACGAATCGAATACTACTTAAAGTTTCGGCGTTCCAAGTAAAGCACAGCACTTAAATAAAGTTCTTACTTACTTTACTTAGTTACTAAAGCTTCTTTTCAGAATCCTGCAACGAATCTTACAGCTAACCCTCAACTCCCACCAAACCTTTATACGCGTAAGGTATAATAAGAAAGATATTTCATAGTCAATAGGCCCTTTGCAGCTAAGCCATCACGTGACCTACTTTTCATAAAATTATGGGCTGCGACTTTAAGAATGCCAGAAATGGAAAAAGCGTGTCGAAAACATCAAAACGGCCAAGTTTGAAGCCCCTGGCATTAAAAAATGAGATTTTATGGCGGTTTGAATTTTAAAAAAATTAAGATGATTTGTATGGAAAAAGTTGCTGGAGAGCAAGGCCTTGCTCTCCAGCAACTATTTCCATACAAATCTTCTAATTTTTTTTGAAATTCAAACCGCCATAAAATCTCATTCTTTAATGCTAGGGACCTCAAACTTTGCCACTTTGGTATTTTTGATATGCTCTTTCCATTTCTGGCATTCTTTAAGTTATAGCCCATAATACAAAAGATTTTTAGGAAAAATATGGTCACGTGACCCCAGCTGCAAAGGGCCCATAGGGGGGACTGGTTAGGAAGCCCGGCAAACATCAAATGAGCAAACAAAGACGCCAAGATTTAGCTTAGAAGATCTACGACCGTGCAAAATCTTTTGTTTTGCTCTCATACACTGTGCATGAGTTACGTAACCGAAACGTTTCTATTGGTTAGATCCTCAGTTCGGAGTAAACAGCTATTGTGTTTTTTACGCGGTCAAGGCCAAAAGAGCGAGCAAAAACCTACAACAAAGAACTTTGTCGGGTTTCATAATCATTCCCCTCATTAACTATGGATATTTGCATGTTAAGAGATAGCAAGTTGAGTCATGAATGGGCTCTTTGTCATTGGTGTTAAGTTAATCTACTGATGTGTATCATAACAAACACATATTTCCACTAAGCAATTTTGAAGGAATTTTGTTAGCATTGTGTTAAAACTGATCTTACAGTTAAACTCGGTAAAGATGGGTTCAGGATAGTTCGGTACGCTTATAACAGGTGGCGGTAAACATTTTTTTTTTCTGTATTTAATTAATTTTTATTTATTTGAGGTTACTTCCAAGTTTTTGTAAACACACATTATTTATAGAAAAACTGACACGGTGCATCACATAATTACATACGCACACCTCAGTTCCTCTTCTACTCCTAGTTATTATACTAGAACAGCACAACAATAACTCGAGACTACATATCACTATAACTGTTTTTTTTTTCACTTGTCCATTTCATTTTGTGAGCTTTTAATTTATTATTTGATTTTGTGATCATTTTCTCAAGCTGCTGAATCATATTAATTTTGGAATTAAATGTTTTTACTGAACGAAGTGATTTGTCTCCGTTGACAAGAATACAAATACTGTTTAGCAATAAATTATCAACGTATGATTGACAACTAATTCGTCCTCAATCCTTAAAAAATCAAACATTATTTATATCTTTGTCAGGAAGCAGTTCTAACTTAACTCCTTGATTATCAGGCCATTTTATTACCTCAGCTGAGAAATTCTTAGAATTATTGTAGACTCAACAAAATTACTCAATTTTGATTGGTCGAGAATAGTACAATTAATCCCACCTATTAGGTTTCCATGGAAACGACGCGTAAGCGGCAAATTTGAACGTCAACAAAAAAAAGGCCGACAGTCGCGTCTCAATTTCCACTAAAGACGGGATAGCCGAGTGGATCAGCAGACTGCGTACTTTGACAATGTTATGACGAAATTTATTGCCAATAACAGGACAGACGCATTAAAAAGTAACATCAATTTGTTTTTTACGATAACAAATTGTCTAATTGTCCGCTCTCGTTCGTTGGTGCATCGCATAAATTATAAATTCAGGTGTCTGTTTGCTTATGACAATAAATATTAACCAATGAGCGCGCGAGAATTTGCAGTCATCGTAAAAAATTGCTGTTGACAATAAATTCATTGCAATATATCGGAGATTTGATCCCTCACTCTAAGAATTCCTTTTTCTGCGAGATTTCTAAAATACACATATTTGCCTCAAATACAAACAAATTTATTGGTCCACTCAATACCTTTTGAGAGATGTTGTATCTTTTTATCTTGTAAGCTTATGCGAATTCCTTCGGAACATTTGCAAAACTTTTCAAGCATTCTTCGTAAAATGCTGGGAGCTTTATAGGAAATTTCTTCAAATCAAAATTGCTTTGACTGATCAATTCTGTCACTCATCTATCCAACATGGCGGTTGTCAATTCTAATAGAATTGCTCTTTTGCTGTAAAGTGTGTGTTATAGCGCTTTCGACAAAATTAGGGAAACACGGTAGGAAACCATTTGAATTTGTTAAAAGGAAATGAAGTTTAAGTTTTACAGCCCACGGCCATCAAGTGATCATGTCGCAAGCTCAAGTCAATAGCCCATCGAGGTCACGTGTTTTACAAAAGTTGACCGCTGTTCAAGTGCTGGTTTTCGATTGGATCGTTGGCTCATGGCAGATTAACTTGTTGAAAACAGAGCCGGGTTGTTGGGAAGTCTGTTATCTCTAATCCAACTTAAAAGTAAACCAAAAAATGACTGTTTCCCCTTTACAAATGCTTTTTTTTGTTTACAGCTTTTGTTTTGTGATTATTAGAATCAAAATAGAAGGCGAAACAATATACAGAAAACCTCACCGCAAAGTTACAAAACTGAAATCAAAATTCAACCTTATCCTGGGTTAGCCTAATCGGGCTACGAGCTCCGCTTTTAGGGTGACCTAAATCTATTTTTTATACCTCACAACTCAGATACGTTTTCCGATTGGGTTAAAATTCACTGACTCCCTCGGGAAACAAAAACTTGAACTTTGGACTCGCACGTGATCAGGTTGTGCACCTTGGAATCGCGGGAAATTTGTGTACCAGTCGGCCTGATGTTAAAAAGCCATTGAAGTAAGACAACGTTGCTCATTAGAGACGACATTCATTATTCAAGGTAAGGGATTTATAGTCCAAAAACATATCATGCAGATTAAAAAAAGGAAAATATGAACGTTTTGTGTCTCCATGATTTTGGTTGGCGCCAAACATGGGTTGCCCACATTCGTCAACTCGCTCTTCGATCGCGGTCGCCAGGTAGGAAAGTGTTTGGGTAGTTTACAAATCAAACACAGAGTGTTTGAGTTAAGCATTAGAAGAAGCCAAGGCAACTTTAGTACTGTCTATATTTTTTGTTAGCTGCGAAGAAAATGACTGTTATCGTGATTTTTCGATAGGACAGGTTGGTTTTGGCAGCCGCTCAATTTTGCGAGCGCAGCCAGTGATGCAATGCCGTCAAGCAAATAATTTTTTTTGTGGAGTTTTTTCTATTTTTGAGTCGGAAGGTATAACAAGCAGTAGTGTAGCAGCTGTCCAAAGCTGCTTTTGTTTTATCATTGTAGCAGCTGTTATTGTTTTAGGGATAGGGGCATTGTTTCTGTTGTTTGTTCTATTGTACTCTCAAAGGGTATCAAGCCAATCATGTGAGACCTTAGGAGAGCTGCTACATCACCCATAACAAGACACTTAATGACTGACCCCTCGGGAAATATTGTTTCCCCTCAACCTCAATCGAGGGTCTCGGGGAAACAAAACTCACTGTCTCCCGAGGAGCCAGTCATTAAGTGCTTATTATTATATGGCTAGTGTTTGTAGCCCATATAACGCGCGCTCTGATTGGCTAGGTGCAGCTCAACGCCAGGGCATTATTCTCCCGTAATGCCCACGGGCCGATTACGGATTATGCAAATTAGGAAAGGAAAAAACACGAAAGGTTATCCATAGCTACACCACATTTGCTTTATTTACATTGAAAATCGTTGTGATACAAGACAATGAGTGACGATTAACATTCAGAGAGTTAATTACATTACTATTTTTAAGGAAAAACTGAAGTTACATCCCGGCGGCAAATTACGAACGAGTTAATTGAAATGTTCATACATTAAGAGCAAAACCACGAAGAAAAACTGCCAGTGAAATGAAAACATTTCAGCGATATTTGTCGTCAATAAACAAAGGAAGCATAGTAGAAACTTTGGACTTACCGGCGGCTGTCCTTTACCACTTATTGGCAAAGTTTTTGATTATAGATATCGGAGATTATGAACCTGACACCCTGTCGGACTTGCAGCGAAGTAAGCTTATGATGAGAGAGAAGTTCCTTTACGAAAGCAGGTTTCCTTTCACTGTCCATTTACCATTGAAAAGGAACTTGGTGACACCAGAGCAGTACAACAGTCAACAACAACAAATTCTCTTGCTGTAACACAAGCCAGTTTAAACATCTTCAAGGACCATCAGATTTAAACAGCCGAGCAGACTGTTTTTTTCCGGTGTGGACTTTCGCAGCATCTCTGATGGCCAGTTCAAGATCACTTAACGAGCCAGTAACTATAATCCAGGAACCTCAGAAAAGGCGAAGAGTTTTCATCGAAAGTGACGCAGAAGAGTAGTGCTGATTCCGCTTAAATTGTATTTTCTTTTACCAACACGGCCGCACGGCTTTTGAGCAAGTTTGAAGCACTTTTCTGTAAGAATTGACGTTTGGCGGTTGATGTTTCAGAATGTCAATGAAAATTCTCTCTTCACACAGTAACACAACTGTACTAAAATACTTTTTGTGGCCGTATTGATCATTGTTTTCCAAAAATAAATATATTTTCTTCACGGAGTACGCGTTAATTCGCTGAATTCTATTATACATGCGGTCTGACTGTGTGGAAGGATGAATGAATAGATAAGCGCGCGCATCACCGGATGTGAAGTTACGACTTCCCCTTGAATTTAAATTTTTTGCTAATTTCTTTAGAACCGTTTTGTTAGCCATATAACTAGTAGTAATCAAAGATTATGAGAGTGCGTTCGACGCCGTATAAATGTTTATACAAATAACTTAAATGATTTCCCTAGCTGACTCTCTACCTCTAAAAACCAACCTTTTTTCATCAGCAACCGGGGTTTTACAGAAAGATACTTCAGTGACGAAGTCCATGCCAGTCTGATTGAAGACTGCGTTGCCTGACGGCACCAGTTTCCGTAGACTCACAAGTTTAATAGGACTAAAAAAATTACATCACCTTTCAAATTTCTTGCTAAATATTGTCACATTGACTTGTAATGTTTAAGCACAAAAGCTAAGTTGTAAAAGTATGTTTTTTTCGAAAATTATTCTAAGCAGGAAGCTCAAATATAACTGAGTGAACATTTGCAATCGCGTGCTCGTTGATCGCGTAAACAAACTCCGTGCGACTGATTCGAGTATCAGTCCCCTGGACTGGTTAACAAAGTACACAGTATTTACATTTCCGTTCCCTGGTTCAGGTTCACTCTTATCGATCTTTCCTTCAGAGTACTCTTCCACTGATTCCAAATAATATTCGGCCGAATACTACTGACCTTTTCTGTCGCAACTGGAACTAAATCCACAAATGCAATCAAATACAACCCGGGGATTTAATACAGCTGTTTCCACGGTTAACATCCCAAAGCCTTGGCGATCGTGTTCGTGAACATATAAAATAAACAAGCTCATCGTGAGCTCGAACAAACGTTTAAATAACATCATACCGGAAAGGACTATTGAATATAATACTACTCAGCCTCAAAATTCCACGGCGAAAGAATGAGATCGAGAGCACATTGAAAGAAGGGCCAAAGTCTACATTGCCTGCTCACATGCTCTCATGTTCGTCACATCAGTGTCTCACTTAGACACTACGGTACCAGTTTACTGGCCGTGACATAGTTAATAACTATGCCGTGACATGCCCCTGCAAAAATTAAGCGGGGTGGCCATTTTTGTGCCCTTACAGGAATGTGGATTTTCCAGCCTATAACCTTACACAGGGCAACTAACTCTCCATAGTCACGCAACAAAATTAGGCTTGCATTCCACTTCGTTGAACGCAATAAACAACTTAATACCCTCGCCCGTTCGGTCGTTACGGGAAAATCTTAAACCTAGGCTTACCGTATTGACCTCGCTATCG
>JAHPZR010045257.1:17500-29714 GCA_019787425.1 Platygyra sinensis | reverse complement strand
TTTTAGCTGCAGAGTACAATAGCAGCTAAAATTGACGTTACGGAATCTCTTTTAGATAACTGGCTGAAGAATAACCATATTACCGTAGATAAAATATATTACCTTCGCAGTCTGTTTGTATTTTTTTACGACTTTTAGTTTTCAAATTTATTTCTCAACGGCAGAAAACCGGCGGAAAATCAGAATCCTGTGGCAATTCGCTTAAATTAGACTTGAGTGAATAAGCCAATCAAATGGGAGCATTGGCCGTCCGTTGAGATTTGTGATTGACAGGCTGAACACCTCAGCCTTGTTATATAGGATCGCTCCGTGTTTAAGACAGATTTGTGGCACAAAATGGTGTACCACAGGGTGAAACCTGCTTATATAAGCTTATATAAGCTTATGTAGAGAGTTATTCAGGGCTTAACAGACACTAACCAGAAGTCAAGTCTGTTAACTTAAAGACAACTCAATCCAAGTGTTATCTCTGACTGTCGGTTCAAGATCCTCTTGCTTCTTGTGTGCAATTACACAGTTGCACTTTTTGCTAGCCATTAGTCGTAGTTAGGTTAAGGTATGAAAGTGTTTGAGAGTCTCTTTGTTTTGCAGTGCCAGTGAAAATGCTGTGTCGGACAGTAAAGCAGCTGATAATAAAGGTAGTTTCAAAGTGCTTATTTTATACCTTTGGTGGTCAGTGGAATTTGTTTGTAGAACAAAAAGTAAAAACATTGTTTGTTTGGGTATAATATTGAATAACTTTTGATCTATTTCAGTAGTGAAGCAAATAAATGATGAAAGAAAGACGAAAGAAAGTTCCCCAAAGGTGAGTGCAGATAAACAGTCAATCAGAATCCCTATCAGAGAAAACCTTCTCTTGAGATAATGGCATGGTAATTATCAAAAGAAGCCCGGAGAATGTTTGCTTTTTATTTCTGTAATGTGATTTGTAACTTGCCATTAAAATTGATCGTAAAATGTGTTATGCCATTTATTTTGGTACAGCCTGTCAAACAAGTGATGAGTCAGCCTCAACAAATCAGAGTCCATCATCGTGATGGTCCATCACAGCAAGGTACGACAGTGGTGAAGAATAAAATAGGTCCACAATGCATACATGTGGTACAGCAATGAGTGTATGGCTACAAATTGCTACACCCTACCCAAGACAAATACTACAAAGAACTTCTTAAAAGTCAGAACTTCTTGATATAGAGCAACAACTGAAGTTTCAAGAACATTTTTGCCTAATTTCAAAGGACTGAATTGAAGCCAAACTTGAAGACATTTGTAAATAATATATATATTTTTAATTTAGCCCATTCTGTTACCCCATGTGTCATTGCCATTACTACATGTACTCCTACTGATGACTCCTGTCAGATTTTTTGTGTTGTCCTGTGTAATCAAACCATCATTGTTGTGTTACATGTAGGTCTGTTGCTTGGCAGTATTTTCTCACAGCATTGTTGACTGCAACCACAGCAGATTATTGTAGTGAATTACGAGGTTTTTTGTTTTATTCAGCAGCTGGACTACATCAGAGTGGAGCACCATTTGATCCTCGCAGAAGACAAGGTGATTTTCTTCCAAGGTAAAGTATTTCAGAACTTATGACTGCCTGTAAAGATCAATTCTGAAGCTGATAAAGGATTTGTCGTTAATAGAGCCTTTTAGCATAGGCGTTTGCTGCTCCATCTCGGACCTTGTGACAATAATCTGGAGAATTCTTGCTTTCAAGCTTTGTAACAGTTGCATGTGCATAAATGAATAATTTTTAGGTTAATAAAAGGACAGTTCTTTTAGGAATATCGCGTAGTCTCTAATTGGAACAAATCGCCCAAAAGTTAAATTTCATGGGTAAAGACATTAGTTTAGAAATAAAGTATTAAACTATGTCAAGCATATATCTTTGATGATTTCCTCTTGCAGGGGTCCACCTCGGATACCTGAACCCATTATTCCTCACGGACTACCTCCAGAACACGTGCCCCGTGTGCCAGCTGTCAGGCCAGGTATGGGTGGCCCGCCTCACCCAGGTCCAGCCATGAAGGTACCCAGTTATGTGCCTACCTCAATCGCCGGCATGCATGCAGTAGCACCCAGGCCACCCATTCCCCGAATGCCACCTGTCCCTACCCTAGTGGGGGCACGACTTCCGCATCGCCCACCTTTTGGACCACCGATGTTCGACCCACTCCACCACCGGTCCGATATACCCAGGTCTCTCACGCCACCTATGTCCGAGCGAGAGTTTTATAAAATACAAAAGAAACTGAAATCAAGGTAAATCAAACTAAATACTACCAAGTGGTTATTTAAAGTTATCGCATCTTGCCGGCTGTTGTGCTCTATTTCATGTAGTTGGAGGAGGTCGTACACATAACGATACCGTTTTCACGTTTCTACGATGTTTCGGCTTTAAGCGCAGAAACACAGCTGCAACTTTCAGACGACACTTCAATCCATGCACTATATTCCTAAGGCGTGAATATTAATACTAACTTAACATGTGGAAAAATACTGTCCAAAGAGGCAGATCTGATATTATTATGAGCATACATGTAGCCGCATTATAGAGAACGAGATTATATGAATTGTCGTTTGTGTAATATTTAGGTGTCAGTAGTATGGAGGAGTCTGTAAGGAGGTTCCACTGTATTTGGAAATTGGTATTTGAAGGGAGTTTAGTTAGAATTCTACTAAAAAATAGATTATCCGCCGTCGATTTCTATAAAGCCACATAGAAATCGAGAGTGAATGATCTAATTGTTGATTCGACACTCGTCTGATGTTATGCAAATTCACATTTTTACAGAACCAAGAAGAAGCGAGAGCACTCTTCAGCTACTTCTTCCTCGCGCTCCAGAAAAGAACCCAAGAAAGACGGAGGAAAATTCGATTTTGACGATGAACTTTCAGAATACCGTGAACTGCAAAAAAATCGTCAACGTTTACGTTCACGGTCTTTGACTCCATCACGCTCATTGTCACGTTCCCCATCACGATCACGGTCAAGATCGTTTTCACGATCACGATCACGTTCCCGCTCACGTTCTTCAGCAAGTCTTGCACGTTCACCCACGCCAGAAGGTTGGGACGAATCAAGATCTCCATCGCCTGTTCCGTCACGTGGCGGCACTGCTTCTGCAGAGGAGAAGAGAAGGAAACACAGGAAAAGAAAGAAAGAACAAAAGAGTAAAGGGCATAAGAAACAGAAAACATCGCACAAACAGGACCAACCTTCCACAGAACAGAAAGATGAGACTACCGTTGGTAAGGAAGAAGAAAAAGGTACTGACAAAACGAAGCGTAAAAAACCAAAAGAGAAAGCTGATGGCACAGACGAAGAGAAAGATAAGCACCAGGAAATTGGGAAGGAGAAGGTGAAAAAGGAGGTTAAAGCGAGTAGAGAGAAAGAGAAAGGGAAGAGAAAGGATAAAGACAAGAAAAAACTGAGTGACAAAGAGAAAGGAAAAGAAACTGAGAAACAAAGTGAAAAGAAAGAAGGAAAGAAGAGTAAAGAAGGAAAGGAGAAAAAGAAGAGAAAGGATAAGGACAAGAAGGACGAGTCGTCTTCTGGTAAAAAGCGAAAGAGTAAAAAGAAACACAAAAAGCACAAACGAAACAAAAAGGAAAAATCTAAAGAGATAAAAACTGGAGATGAAGACGAAGATAAGAGAGATAGGTTGGCGGCCAAGGAGGATGAACATGAGGATGAGTCTTCTGATGGCGGTAACCCTGAAGAGGAAACTGCGACAGATGATGAAAAAGACGAACATGGAACAGACCAAGCTGAACAACAAGGAGAAAGCAGTGACAGTGAAGAAACAGAAAGGATGGACGAGGATGAAAGGGAAGGAGTTGGAAAAGGTAGCGATGATGAAAAATTGGGAGGTTTGAAGGAAATTGACGAGGAAAAACTGTTAGCGAACGGGAGCGACGACGATGAAGAACGAGAAGAAAAGATTGAAAAGATAGTGGGAGGAAATGGCAGTGACATTGAAGGGGACAGGAGAGAGGAGAAGCTGCTTGAAAGTGATAAGGAATATGATGAGCGAGAGGCCGAGGACAAGCTGAAAGGGGATTCAAGTGATGGTGAAGAAGATCAAGGGTTTAAGGGAGGCGAGGAAAAACAGCTTCAAAGCAGAAGTGCGAAGAAAAATGAGACAGACGGTGGAAAGAAAGAGGAGAAACAGGAAGAAGGTGGACATGTAGTGGAAAGGCAAGAGAATAAGAGTGAAAAAGAAACAGGGAATAGACCGATAGGAAAGACTACAAATGGGAATAATGAAACAACAAATCATGACCACATAAGCCTTAGGAAAACTGACGAAGAAAACGGTAATCATAGGGTGGAACAGTAAGAGAATCAGGAAATAACGAGAGAAAATGAGAATCACATGTACATGGATAAAGCATACAAAGGAGTGAAGTACTGACTAAAAGTATATTGTTCGCGTAAGTAAAGAGAGGAGGTAGGAAAATGGTCAAATGTCTATCCTCGATTGCTGAAGAAATCCATAGAGCTTAATAAAGCAAAGTGATGTAAGGATGAACCCTTCTAACACTAAAATCAACATTATATCCCCCTAACTGGTCACCGGAAATCGGTTATCATACAAGTAGCGAGGATTTGATGTTAGTTTTTTCTCCTTGGTGATAAGTGTCTTAATTCTCATTAACTACATATAACCGGTTTTTGTATTGATGACGAAATAAGATTCTGATCACCAGGCGAGGAAAAGAGACTTGTTAAGTGTATATCAAGGTTAGCATGTCACTGTAATGTAAGCAGCTAAATTGGTCACTAGAAAGCAACACGAAACAGGAAATGTTGTGTATAGTTTAAACTACAATTATAATTTATTGTAACAAAGATTTTGTCGATTGTCTGTAACTTCCCTGTAAAAATAAAACAACCACCCAGAGCATAACTTTTTTCCTCCGAGTTAATCGCTAGTTAAAATTTTGGTTTTCTTGTACTATTTGGTAAGAACGTTTGAATAAGAGGTAATAAAGATGTTATATTTTGCTTAAGAAAGAATTGTGTGCCTTTAGCTTGTGATGAGAACTAATCTCGATTGTACGTTTTCCAAGTTTGACTTCCAGCCCTCTCCTCAAGTCGCTTACACCCGACACTGTATTAAGTACCCGTTAATGCCGTCCTGTACCGTGCCGCTTTCACTTTGTCTGTGGCAGGATTGTGACAGAGTCTTGGGCGGTATTCACAGTAATAGCGATGCGGGCGGCTGAATTTTCAGGCCAAACTTGTAAGGTTCGATTGTCTTGGCGCTCCTTTTACTCAGTCCAGGCCCCAGTTCATCAAAGGGTAGATAACGTTATCCAACAGATAGATCACGATGCAGCGGATGGAAATAGTTTGTTTTGTTAACACTTATCCACTGGATAGCGATTTATCCAGTAGATAGCGTTATCCAGCCTTCGAAACACTGGCCCCAGGACAATTTTAGATTCCTTCTGACAACACTAACACAAGACATTCAATGTAAATAGTTTAATGAGTAGGCGAATGTCGTTTATGTAATACTGAACCGCCCCTGTTCCAATAAGCTACCAAAAGTGAATTAATGCCTCGGGTGCCAAATTATTACGATATTGGCAATTGTCTTGGATTTGTCGCCTGGTATTTCTTTTTTTGAGTTCGAGGCGGGCGAGGGGCCGTAGTGACGTAAAATTATGGCCTTCAGACGGTCACCTGAACGATTTCTTCTTAAGAAGCGTTTACCTGGTAGCTAACTTGTTTTGTCAACACGGTAAATTGTGGGGCAGCTGCTCTAAAATGGAACGGTTCATCATTCTTTGGCTACGTCAAGCGAGGAAATATGTTTTGTAAATAAATTTTGCAAAATTTCAAGTTTACTTGAAAGTGTGACCTTATTTCGATTTGAATAAATCTTGCGAAGGGACAAAACTTTAAAGGTGTTTCCCCAAGTTGTCCGTCAGACTGCGGATCTACAGAAGTATCCTGGTGAAACCCCTTCCACATACGGTAGTAAAACTCTGCGTGGAACACCCTACATTTTTGAAGTCCGGCAAAATAGGTTCTTGTATTTTGGTGTGGCTATTAGCAATTTAGGGCGAGTAGGTTCTTAATTTTTAAGATGGAGACAAAGCTGTTGATTACCATCATATAAGTTTGCAATCTCTAAGTCGCACTCCTTGGTTAAAATTTCTCAGTATCATAATTTAACTGTAATCCACAAATAAGAACATGCCTGATCTTGCTTGGCTAAACAAGCTCTTATATTTTTGGTTTTAAAATGGTAACTTTATGCTAGCAGGTTCCTAAACCACTAGGTTCTTACTCGCGAGTTTTTACAACTGTGTATATGTACCTGCAGTAAGGTCCCTGTGTCGCTTTTCAATAGCCTTGGAATGAGTAACCCATAGCATTATTTCGAGAACTCGGTAGCAGCGAAACACCCACGGTTGGATACTGAGCTTAGTAGACTGCAAGTAGTCTCCACTCTTTTGCTCGAAAAACCCCGCTGGAAGAACGCAAACAAAATGAGGGACGAGAAGCCTGACCGGCAAATGTCGGAAGACATCTGCACAAATCGCAGCTGGCTCGCACAGTCTGTTTTTTTCGCGTTCAGTTACTTCCCCGCGAATTAATGAGCAAAAAGAGAGACTGCTCACAGACACCTCACTGGAAGCTCTCCCCCACCCTTTCAGTTCTTGTCTTTTGCTCGCGGAATCCTTGCTACTTTCGGGGAGGAGCCTTCTAGTATATTAAATCTCTTTACAGTAGTGACTGACTAACGAGGGAGGTTAAAAAAAACACGACGGCGACGGCAGCGGGAACGTCTCTCAACAAAAAGTTTAATGAGCAGAACAATAGCTGTCCATGTGCGTTATAAATCTTTGTTCACTTCTTTACCGCACTCTGCAAAACAACAACTTGAAATGACCAAATTCTGCGTTGTGTGGAGAACGTGAACTACGACGGCTAATTTTTTTAAATTCTATTCCAAATTTATAACTGTCCCATATTCAGTATTGTGATAACTTTGACAGTGATAGAGTAAATGACTTAAGAGTATCCCGGGATTCGTTGATAACATATAAATTCATTTTTAATCGACGTTGTCTTCGGCGTCGCTGTAGCAATTTTCCCTTTCGTAAACAGGCGATGCCATTTTCGCAACCCTTATTAGTCGCCGTAGTAGCTTCTTAAAGCCCCTACGGTTACGTACACTCCGGTGGTAGCTGAATAATGCTCAACTAGATTATCTCCAGTCCTGCAGTCTGTATCTGGCACGCTAATACAGCTGCCAGTGAATTGGTAGAAGAGTTCTCAAACTCATTAATTATTCATGCTGCTCTCATGGCTCTGACGTTGGACATTTTATCAGACCAAATGCACACGTTACTCGGAATAGCGCTGGCCGCACACTTTTCCTCTTCTTCGCTTGTTTTAGGATGTCTAAATCTGCACTCTGCCATTTAGCGAAGCAACGTGTTCGCTCAGAATTGACAAACAGCTAGGTCACAACCTGACATCAGTTGATGAATATTCAAAATTGTCACGGCGTAGCAATAGCGAAGCGCGCGAAGTCTAAAAATAGAATGCAAATCACTGAATTCCCCGCGAGACTCAGTCGACTTGAGCTTTTTCTGAGGGAAATACAGGGAATGTAAGCGAAATTTTTGTTTCACAAGTGTTTTAGGAACACCGGCTTTTGTCCTTAAAGAAATGTTCAAAATCATCCACCATTCCAGTTTGTTTGTCTGAGTCTTGTCTGAGTCATGACGTCACTCGCGCGCTTCGCTATTAAGGCGGCAAAATACGAGATACAAAAACCCTCAACTTGTCGCGCAACATTGTTTCGTTGCCAGTTTTTGTCGATGTTTCCCGTTTTTCACCTTGCGTGATCAACTTGTCGCGCAACAAAAACATTTGTTGCGGGTTGAAAGAAGTTGTTGCGAAAAGTAAAGCGCGGGTCTACTTTGAGCAACAAATTTTGGCCTTGTTGCTCGTTTTTCATCAAACTCACAACTTGTCGCGCAACAAATCTGCTCGTGCCCTAGCGAATCAACCAATCAGCGCACCGCATTTCTTCAACCCGCAACAAATGTTTTTGTTGCGCGACAAGTTGATCTCGCAAAGTGAAAAACGGGAAACATCGACAAAAACTTGCAACGAAACAATGTTGCGCGACAAGTTGAGGGTTTTTGTATCTCGTATTTCGCCGCCTTTAGGTGTTAGGGTCATGCACAATGTTTTGAGGATCATGCACATTTCACGTCTCAAATATAACAGTTGAATTGAGAAATCTTATTCAAATGATAATTTAAACTAATTTTCTTTGTTGGAGAAGTAATTTCAAAAACTCGTGCTTCGGGTTTCATCAGGTTTCCAAACGCTCGAAAACAATAAAACCACTCGGCCTGCGGCCTCTTGGTTTCAAATGTTTGTCGCGTTTGGAAACCTGATGAAACCCTCGCACTCATTTTTGAAATATTACTTCAAGGCTGATCTTCTAAGATAACGGTAAAAGGGGGAGAGGGAGGGATAATTTAAGACTTTGGAAGCAAAAAACTCATAAACAGCTTGTATTAAGCAAAAATTTGCATTTCACGACTTTATTAAGTGCTACATTATTTACAGGATCATTGGCAGCTCTGTGGTTTTTTCAGAAATCATTGTCACTATCATTTAGACTGTTAGCCTGAGATCCATCATCCTGCCCTTCACCCCGGCCCTCATCCATATCGTCATCATCAAGCAGCTCCTCGTCGTCATCATCAACACCAATATCACTCTCTCCTGCCGACAGAGAACCACTCTCGTCCTGAAAAAAAGATACATGATTGAATCAGTTAAGCAGACAGCTGTGGGTCTCTGTAAAATGCG
Organism: Platygyra sinensis; assembly: GCA_019787425.1. Taxonomy (NCBI): domain Eukaryota; kingdom Metazoa; phylum Cnidaria; class Anthozoa; order Scleractinia; family Merulinidae; genus Platygyra; species Platygyra sinensis. The sequence continues at coordinate 20,854 of JAHPZR010045257.1, read as the reverse complement.
CACCGGATGGCAGATGACGAATGGTGGATGATAATATGCGGATACTCCCCGCTGAGAAAAATGAGAATGACAAAATAAGAATGACAATATCGGGACGAGGGGAAATAAGTTTACGAAGTTTTCTTACATTGTAAGTTGTAAAATTAGGCTAGAGAATTCATAGATCGAAACATTTTTTATGCTGGTGAAGAACGAAAAAGTGAAATTAAAAAAAAAACACCATGAGACTTTGATCAAGGAACACTAATTATTCAGACTGCGTCTTTTACCACATCGAATGTCTTCGGCTATTTAGATCTCAGCAGAGTTTCTCTGCCGAAAACCAGCATTAAAATAAGTGCAACACTTCTACAGTCACAGATCGGCTACCCGCTGTACCCAAGTCGACAAGTTTGCTGGGCACAGAGCGTTTGCACGTGCAAAAGACTGGGCACAACACGTGTGCAAAGGTGTGTCTGTTGCAGGACGACTGCTCAAGAGATATGGAGTCGACCCACAGCGACGATTCTCTGAACGAACCTATCTTTCGATTGAACTTCGACCTTATCTTTATTTCTCGAAATCTTTGCTAACCATGTCCTTGTGTACTTGTCTAGTGAAAGGCCAGTTCATCTTCAGATCGGCAGGATGACAAGATCTTTGGAAATGGAAGATAAGAGCGTTTTACAGCTTTTGTTTTGGAACAGATTTCATGCCATTAAAGTCCATTAAAATAAAGGAAACAAAACTTAAACACAAGGAGTAAACGTTCTTAAACATGTACTGCAGTTTTCGCGCAAAATGGAGGCTATTGTTTATGTATTTTCCCTTGTCCGAATTCAATCATCCGCAACATGGTTAATTACCGCATTTTGTCATTCCCGCATTTTATCATCCGCATTTTTCCAACCACGTTTTATCATCTGCATTTCAGTTGTCATCCGTATTTTTCCATCCGCCAGCCGCCATCCGCCGCCATCCGGTCCGCACTTAGCTTCCGACGCAGACGTTCTTAGGCTTGTCACGGAGGAACGCGTGACAAGCCAAAGAACGTCCGCGTGGGAGGCTAGTCCGCACTTTACAGAGACAAGAGGGCCAAAAAATGTAGATCGACTCTCAGTCGGACATTTTACACCCAGATCACGCCCCGAGATTTTACTCAGCTCAGCGGAATCTGAAACTTCTCTACTACTTCTCAAAGACTTGCTCATAAAACAGTACCTCTTTCCTTTAACAAGTCTGGAAAGTTATAAAAACCGATACCAACCTCGTCGGAGTCTAGACCACCACCCCCCATGGAACCAAACACCCGACCACCGGCTTCAGCAGCTGAAAAGAAAAAAAAAACAAACAAGAGTCGTATAGCTTATTACTATATGGCTAGCTCCGTGGGCGGACAAGATGAACCGAATCCTTAGTGCGCTATGATTGGCTACCCGAGCGGGCAAAATGGAGCTATCTTGCCCGCTCGGGATTACCCGCTGTGTCCCGCAAGAAAAGTTTCCTCACAAGCCATATAATAAATTCTTACCTGACCAAGTGTGTTCGGTCAAGATGGTTGAATATTGGCCTCGTTCTTTTTTGCGAATTCATGTTCCGTCTCGGTCCATAAACACGCAAAACTGAAAAGAACTTGGCCAAAATCCAGCCATCTTGACCTCGCACTTGGTCAATAACACATATTTACAGGTGTCTTTCTAGGTTAGGTTTTGGAATTTACTTCGAGGGCTATCTGGAATTAGTAAATTCTCAGCTCCGACTATTGCATTTCTAGCTTTTTGATTGGCTAAAAAACTCCGACTATGAGCCAATAGTCCGAGTTTTACGTCATATGGAAAATAGTGCGCCAAGTTTAAAATTTTTCGCTTTGTAACATTGTGGAAATAAAAATCGGCGGCAAAACCCGGTTTGAGAATTTACTAAAACAATTATTCCATTCGCCCTTGTTGGATATGAAGTGATTATAACCAACTCGCGCTACGCGCTCGTTGGTTATTCTATCACTTCATATCCAACGCGGGCTCATGGAATAATTGTTATATATTGCTAAGATTTATGTTGAGAAAAACAACAGCAGATGGTAAAGAAGGAAGAAAAAAAGACAGACTTTAACACGTCTAAACAACTCTACACCTTACCTTGTGGTCTGTTAGACTGTCGTGGGTTGTTAGCCTCAAGAACAATTTCATCTTCCTCGTCACCCTCGTCATCCAACTCTCCAAGTTCACCTCCACCTCCAAGCACTTGGTCTCTGTCTCCCGTTTGCATATTCCTTAGTGTTGCTTCCGACTCCTGAGCAACCAAAACAAGAACTTAGTTATACTGACAACTATAGTATATTTACCGTCACCAAATTCCTCATAATCCAATCGGGAACCAACTGTGCTGATATCCCGCCCCTGATCTGATATGTCAGGAGTTTTGGTCCAATCTTTTATCTAGTACCTATTGTAAAAGCATCTTTTTGGCTTAGGTGGCATATGAGGGTCGTTCGGTCTCGCCATTCATGAGTGTTTTAGCTAGGCTGCGGTGTGGTCGAACCATGGCTTGACCAAACTCGCCAGGGCACTACGAAAGTGCACCGATAAAGAGCAAGATTAGGCATTAAAACATTTATTTAACTTTCTAACCTCAAATCTGTCTTGTTCTGCCCTGTTGATGTCCTCCAGTAGTTGTTCCAGATAGGACAGATTTCGGTGCTTTTCCATAAAGTTCTACAAGGAAAAATTACAAACACTCTTTGTCATAATACCCACTAATGCTCTGTGAAGCAATGAAATCTGGCAAAAAATAGCAAAAAGGCAAGATATCCAGTTGAAACTAAAACTCTCTGCTATATATGATCACCTCGTAAACTTTTTTGAGTTCCTCTTCAAGCTTTTCATACTCATCCATGTATGCAGGTCTAAAAGAGATGGGATCCATCTATGTTACAATGTCATTAATATACTTCTCAAATGGGCTAGTGGAGTAAAACACAAACCTTTACTTTAGAAGCAGGTCAATGTTTTTTTCTAATGGAAGTGTTTTAGAATGGGAACGAAAAGGAAAATAAACAGTTCAAAATCGAACAGCGAAGCCTCTAGCCATAGACTCAGTACAAAAAGTCCTTCAGTTCGTATACATACACACCCTTTTGTATTGTTGTATTAATTTTTGCTCTTGTTTTCCTGTCTGGTTCTCTCTTGACGAGCTCAACAAACTTATTACGTGAAAGAAGAACTGCTTGTAGAGTCGTTCAGTACGTGCATACTAACAAATATGACAAGAAAAGCCTGCATTACAATAAAGAGCATCCACATAAAGTAGGTTCTCCACTGAGGATTAAGTCCCCATTTCTGTGCAATTACACTAGTTAAATAATGGTCCTCATTT
>JAHPZR010045257.1:10000-15000 GCA_019787425.1 Platygyra sinensis | reverse complement strand
GGTTTCATTATGCCCTGGACACCAGGCCAATTGACCAGCAGTAAATATGATTTTGCTTGCCTGGTTGATCATCTAGGAGCCTGAAAATCTTTCTTATGAAGAAGTTCAGTTCAAATAGTTTTGCCCAACTGTGAAACCAGTTCTCCTCCTGTTTAGTTAACTGTTCTTTTCCCTCCACCCTCTTTTCGTTTTGTCATTATTACTCTGCCTTTGCCACTCAGTTTATCTAATATTTAGCTCATCTCTATTTATTTAGTATGGAAAGCCCACGATGCATAAGCCTCATGGTTTCTTTGGGCTTTCCTGCCATTTGTTTTTTTTAGCATATATATGTAAACTTATATTGTATCATATCAAGGTGACGAACAATAAAAAAAAAGAAAATGTTATTGAAACCCCCGGGTAATCCTGGCTTACAATTTATTGCTATCATTTTATACTCCAGAGAAGATAGAGACATTTTGAGCAGAGTTCCTACTAGACAGTTTGAGGGACCCCTGTTCCAAAGAGTTGAAGTTCTTTTGGCTTTTCAGGGATCCTTTGCCTATTACTATCACTGTTTTCAATGGAGAGGCAAGAACCAAGCTTTATTTTAGGAATAAATTGTGCCCCTCAATTTTTAAATACCAACAGTTCTTATGTTAGTCTACTAGAACCTCACCTTTTCTCAGTTAATAATATTGTGATATTAAACCAAGAATTTCTATGTGACATGCATATCAATTGAAGTCACAATTAAGTGTCATGCTAAAGTTTTTCTAATTCTTGTTTTCTTTGTGTAGTTGAATTTATTTACTACTCTATCACCAGACCAAGGTTCCTAACTAGTCAGAACTTAGCCAAAAAACTGCACATCCTTTTCATTTTTTGGTGCACATAAGACATGCACCTGCCAATTAATGAGAACTCTGTGGTGAGGGTAATACTTCAAGAATACATCAAAAGAACCCTAGTCAGGGCTTAAACTCAATAATCCAGCGACACTCTTCACACTAATCATTACACTACTGCACCTCAGTAAGGATAGATTGGATACCTACTCTTGAGGAAATATCAAATGTCAGAGAACTGACATTAGACTCTTCAGTTGCCTAAAGAATGAATTTCAAATTTATTGTTAAAACATTATTGGTAGATCACATATCAACAGCATAAGTACCTTTGATAAACATTAATTCAATATTTTTGTATAAAATGAGCATTAGATTTCTTTGTTTTCCTGCTTATGATCCAACACTTTTAAATAATGAGACAATTATAATAATATTCTTGCATTTTGATTGGTTTGTATTTATAATCTATAAGATGATGTTTAGTAACATTTTTTGTTTCTTTCATATCTACAACCAATAGATTCCATGTTGCTTTGTGTCTATTCAGTAAACAGAAGACAAGATGTGGTAAGAACATCACTGACACACTTGCCTAATGGCTTGTGTGCCATTTTGTTATCATCACATTTTGACATCCTCTTTGTTGAACTACATGTATTTATAGACAGATCCCTGGCAACATTGTCAAATAATTATATAATTTCTCAATTCAATTTACATCTGATGCAAAGAAAAACACAAAAAAAATATTATTTTTTTTCTTTCAATCAAGCACCATGGATGTATTATTAATTTCAAATAAGTTTGACAAGAAAACAGGTAATCAAGACTTTGTTTCCCATACAGTGTACATAGTTACTAACTGTACTTTATTATTCTTAGGATGAGGTTTACAAAAAACATACATGTATCTTACAACAAAATGCCACTGGTAACTGCAATTTGAGTTCCTTGAAGGATTAATTTATTATTCATGCAAGGCTGTGGTCTAAGAAAAAATTACAATGAGCCCAAAGGTTCCTGGCCATGACACCCTGGGTGTCTACTAGCAATTAAGCTTATGTGAAAAAAAGAAGTGTTTTTCCAGTCACCCAAAGGCAAAATTTAGTCACCTGTGGCACCTAGAAGCACAGCCATGTTCATGTAAACTACTCAAAATGTCTACCTTATTCCCAGCATTAGTCTTCATGGCACTGTACAGAACAGATGTAACTTTGAGTAATTCCTTGACGGCATAACCATCAGCACCATACAGCTTCTTAGTGTTCAGTTTGATATGTGCCTTAGTTGCCTAATAACAGACAATAAATTTTATAACTAATTATAACTTTATTACAGTTTCTGCAATCTTTGACTACAAACTTGAAGTAAAACTGGCAAAAAAAGCCAGCAACTGCTTTCTCTGAAAAAATACACACACCCCCGACCGATGGCAAGCATTTTTGGACCCCCCTTCCTGACTGGATTTCCCAGACCGCTAGAACCCCCCTCCCGCCCGGATTTCCAAGCTCAAGGACCCCCCCCCCCCCCCCTCCCGCTCGGATTTCCATTTTTTTAAGGTCCTAACTGGAAACAACAGGCAATAGAAAAGACATAACATTTTATCCAAAAGATCCCTGTTTATTATAATTTTAAAAGCTCGTTTAATACTGTGAATTTTGTGGGTTAAATTTCAACATTTTTTAAAACAGATTATTTGAACGATCGTTGTGTTTTTGTGCAAACAACGCAATTTGCCTGTTTCTGTACCATGACAAATGTACAAGATAAGAAATCCGTAAGTCTTTAAAATTATGTTGATCTAAGAAAAATTACAGCGAAAAAATTCCCTGAGGAGATTATAAGTAAAAACTATAATTCCAGTTTTTGGTGACCAAACGGCCTCATATGGAACATGTTTACGAGATTGTGTTCCCTTTATTAGGACTGTTAGTGTGACATTCACTCAAGCTTTCAGATAAGACTAATTTTAAGATCTGTTATCTTTATGGGTCTGTAGGTCAATTGGAACTCGACTTTCTTTCAAGCATTCAAGTTTTTATGCATAATGCCCACATTCTGGCTTCCATAAACTTGTCTTTTACCATATCGATCGTACGGATATATAAAGTGAAAGTAGCCTCAAAAGCATCGAAAAAAAAATCCTTGCTAGTGCTCATGCAAAAATATTGGGGTATATCACGGCATTTACCATGAACATAACTTTGGAAAACCTGGATTCTACAAGAAAAGTAATTGTTTCGGCAGATCTAATTATTTTGCGTGGCAGTTATCATATCCACGATTTTACGGTTACACATCATAAGAGGTAAGAAAAAATTCTTCCTCGGGGTCACTTTTAACTTTTACCTCGATCGATATATTTTAACCACTTAAAAAAGAACCTTGCAATGGGAAGTCTTGTAGTCTTTAAGTTTATAGTGTACTTACCCCATATGCTTTAAGTTTACCTTCATAGGTCCTGTCAATCATGAAGAACTGGCGTGATAAATGGATAACAACAGCTTTACCACCGTTGACTGAGCCCGCAACGCCTGGAACATTTTCATGGTTCCCAGCCCACCCACGCCTGTGTTTTGTGACATCCTCCCGGTGAACATCCTCAAAAATGTGTAGAAAAGACGATAAGTTTGGGAGTCAGCTGTACTTTTCTGTTTTATTCAGACAACCAAGAACTCGTTTTACTGGCTGACATGCGTATGCACAATTTGCATAGAATTTTTTTCTACCTCTTATGATGTGTAACCGTAAAATCGTGGATATGATAACTGCCACGCAAAATAATTAGATCTGCCGAAACAATTACTTTTCTTGTAGAATCCAGGTTTTCCAAAGTTATGTTCATGGTAAATGCCGTGATATACCCCAATATTTTTGCATGAGCACTAGCAAGGATTTTTTTTTCGATGCTTTTGAGGCTACTTTCACTTTATATATCCGTACGATCGATATGGTAAAAGACAAGTTTATGGAAGCCAGAATGTGGGCATTATGCATAAAAACTTGAATGCTTGAAAGAAAGTCGAGTTCCAATTGACCTACAGACCCATAAAGATAACAGATCTTAAAATTAGTCTTATCTGAAAGCTTGAGTGAATGTCACACTAACAGTCCTAATAAAGGGAACACAATCTCGTAAACATGTTCCATATGAGGCCGTTTGGTCACCAAAAACTGGAATTATAGTTTTTACTTATAATCTCCTCAGGGAATTTTTTCGCTGTAATTTTTCTTAGATCAACATAATTTTAAAGACTTACGGATTTCTTATCTTGTACATTTGTCATGGTACAGAAACAGGCAAATTGCGTTGTTTGCACAAAAACACAACGATCGTTCAAATAATCTGTTTTAAAAAATGTTGAAATTTAACCCACAAAATTCACAGTATTAAACGAGCTTTTAAAATTATAATAAACAGGGATCTTTTGGATAAAATGTTATGTCTTTTCTATTGCCTGTTGTTTCCAGTTAGGACCTTAAAAAAATGGAAATCCGAGCGGGAGGGGGGGGGGGGGGGGTCCTTGAGCTTGGAAATCCGGGCGGGAGGGGGGTTCTAGCGGTCTGGGAAATCCAGTCAGGAAGGGGGGTCCAAAAATGCTTGCCATCGGTCGGGGGTGTGTGTATTTTTTCAGAGAAAGCAGTTGCTGGCTTTTTTTGCCAGTTTTACTTCAAGTTTGTAGTCAAAGATTGCAGAAACTGTAATAAAGTTATAATTAGTTATAAAATTTATTGTCTGTTATTAGGCAACTAAGGCACATATCAAACTGAACACTAAGAAGCTGTATGGTGCTGATGGTTATGCCGTCAAGGAATTACTCAAAGTTACATCTGTTCTGTACAGTGCCATGAAGACTAATGCTGGGAATAAGGTAGACATTTTGAGTAGTTTACATGAACATGGCTGTGCTTCTAGGTGCCACAGGTGACTAAATTTTGCCTTTGGGTGACTGGAAAAACACTTCTTTTTTTCACATAAGCTTAATTGCTAGTAGACACCCAGGGTGTCATGGCCAGGAACCTTTGGGCTCATTGTAATTTTTTCTTAGACCACAGCCTTGCATGAATAATAAATTAATCCTTCAAGGAACTCAAATTGCAGTTACCAGTGGCATTTTGTTGTAAGATACATGTATGTTTTTTGTAAACCTCATCCTAAGAATAATA
>JAHPZR010045257.1:0-5000 GCA_019787425.1 Platygyra sinensis | reverse complement strand
ACTTTCGTAGTGCCCTGGCGAGTTTGGTCAAGCCATGGTTCGACCACACCGCAGCCTAGCTAAAACACTCATGAATGGCGAGACCGAACGACCCTCATATGCCACCTAAGCCAAAAAGATGCTTTTACAATAGGTACTAGATAAAAGATTGGACCAAAACTCCTGACATATCAGATCAGGGGCGGGATATCAGCACAGTTGGTTCCCGATTGGATTATGAGGAATTTGGTGACGGTAAATATACTATAGTTGTCAGTATAACTAAGTTCTTGTTTTGGTTGCTCAGGAGTCGGAAGCAACACTAAGGAATATGCAAACGGGAGACAGAGACCAAGTGCTTGGAGGTGGAGGTGAACTTGGAGAGTTGGATGACGAGGGTGACGAGGAAGATGAAATTGTTCTTGAGGCTAACAACCCACGACAGTCTAACAGACCACAAGGTAAGGTGTAGAGTTGTTTAGACGTGTTAAAGTCTGTCTTTTTTTCTTCCTTCTTTACCATCTGCTGTTGTTTTTCTCAACATAAATCTTAGCAATATATAACAATTATTCCATGAGCCCGCGTTGGATATGAAGTGATAGAATAACCAACGAGCGCGTAGCGCGAGTTGGTTATAATCACTTCATATCCAACAAGGGCGAATGGAATAATTGTTTTAGTAAATTCTCAAACCGGGTTTTGCCGCCGATTTTTATTTCCACAATGTTACAAAGCGAAAAATTTTAAACTTGGCGCACTATTTTCCATATGACGTAAAACTCGGACTATTGGCTCATAGTCGGAGTTTTTTAGCCAATCAAAAAGCTAGAAATGCAATAGTCGGAGCTGAGAATTTACTAATTCCAGATAGCCCTCGAAGTAAATTCCAAAACCTAACCTAGAAAGACACCTGTAAATATGTGTTATTGACCAAGTGCGAGGTCAAGATGGCTGGATTTTGGCCAAGTTCTTTTCAGTTTTGCGTGTTTATGGACCGAGACGGAACATGAATTCGCAAAAAAGAACGAGGCCAATATTCAACCATCTTGACCGAACACACTTGGTCAGGTAAGAATTTATTATATGGCTTGTGAGGAAACTTTTCTTGCGGGACACAGCGGGTAATCCCGAGCGGGCAAGATAGCTCCATTTTGCCCGCTCGGGTAGCCAATCATAGCGCACTAAGGATTCGGTTCATCTTGTCCGCCCACGGAGCTAGCCATATAGTAATAAGCTATACGACTCTTGTTTGTTTTTTTTTTCTTTTCAGCTGCTGAAGCCGGTGGTCGGGTGTTTGGTTCCATGGGGGGTGGTGGTCTAGACTCCGACGAGGTTGGTATCGGTTTTTATAACTTTCCAGACTTGTTAAAGGAAAGAGGTACTGTTTTATGAGCAAGTCTTTGAGAAGTAGTAGAGAAGTTTCAGATTCCGCTGAGCTGAGTAAAATCTCGGGGCGTGATCTGGGTGTAAAATGTCCGACTGAGAGTCGATCTACATTTTTTGGCCCTCTTGTCTCTGTAAAGTGCGGACTAGCCTCCCACGCGGACGTTCTTTGGCTTGTCACGCGTTCCTCCGTGACAAGCCTAAGAACGTCTGCGTCGGAAGCTAAGTGCGGACCGGATGGCGGCGGATGGCGGCTGGCGGATGGAAAAATACGGATGACAACTGAAATGCAGATGATAAAACGTGGTTGGAAAAATGCGGATGATAAAATGCGGGAATGACAAAATGCGGTAATTAACCATGTTGCGGATGATTGAATTCGGACAAGGGAAAATACATAAACAATAGCCTCCATTTTGCGCGAAAACTGCAGTACATGTTTAAGAACGTTTACTCCTTGTGTTTAAGTTTTGTTTCCTTTATTTTAATGGACTTTAATGGCATGAAATCTGTTCCAAAACAAAAGCTGTAAAACGCTCTTATCTTCCATTTCCAAAGATCTTGTCATCCTGCCGATCTGAAGATGAACTGGCCTTTCACTAGACAAGTACACAAGGACATGGTTAGCAAAGATTTCGAGAAATAAAGATAAGGTCGAAGTTCAATCGAAAGATAGGTTCGTTCAGAGAATCGTCGCTGTGGGTCGACTCCATATCTCTTGAGCAGTCGTCCTGCAACAGACACACCTTTGCACACGTGTTGTGCCCAGTCTTTTGCACGTGCAAACGCTCTGTGCCCAGCAAACTTGTCGACTTGGGTACAGCGGGTAGCCGATCTGTGACTGTAGAAGTGTTGCACTTATTTTAATGCTGGTTTTCGGCAGAGAAACTCTGCTGAGATCTAAATAGCCGAAGACATTCGATGTGGTAAAAGACGCAGTCTGAATAATTAGTGTTCCTTGATCAAAGTCTCATGGTGTTTTTTTTTTAATTTCACTTTTTCGTTCTTCACCAGCATAAAAAATGTTTCGATCTATGAATTCTCTAGCCTAATTTTACAACTTACAATGTAAGAAAACTTCGTAAACTTATTTCCCCTCGTCCCGATATTGTCATTCTTATTTTGTCATTCTCATTTTTCTCAGCGGGGAGTATCCGCATATTATCATCCACCATTCGTCATCTGCCATCCGGTGCGCATTTTACAGAGACCCACAGCTGTCTGCTTAACTGATTCAATCATGTATCTTTTTTTCAGGACGAGAGTGGTTCTCTGTCGGCAGGAGAGAGTGATATTGGTGTTGATGATGACGACGAGGAGCTGCTTGATGATGACGATATGGATGAGGGCCGGGGTGAAGGGCAGGATGATGGATCTCAGGCTAACAGTCTAAATGATAGTGACAATGATTTCTGAAAAAACCACAGAGCTGCCAATGATCCTGTAAATAATGTAGCACTTAATAAAGTCGTGAAATGCAAATTTTTGCTTAATACAAGCTGTTTATGAGTTTTTTGCTTCCAAAGTCTTAAATTATCCCTCCCTCTCCCCCTTTTACCGTTATCTTAGAAGATCAGCCTTGAAGTAATATTTCAAAAATGAGTGCGAGGGTTTCATCAGGTTTCCAAACGCGACAAACATTTGAAACCAAGAGGCCGCAGGCCGAGTGGTTTTATTGTTTTCGAGCGTTTGGAAACCTGATGAAACCCGAAGCACGAGTTTTTGAAATTACTTCTCCAACAAAGAAAATTAGTTTAAATTATCATTTGAATAAGATTTCTCAATTCAACTGTTATATTTGAGACGTGAAATGTGCATGATCCTCAAAACATTGTGCATGACCCTAACACCTAAAGGCGGCGAAATACGAGATACAAAAACCCTCAACTTGTCGCGCAACATTGTTTCGTTGCAAGTTTTTGTCGATGTTTCCCGTTTTTCACTTTGCGAGATCAACTTGTCGCGCAACAAAAACATTTGTTGCGGGTTGAAGAAATGCGGTGCGCTGATTGGTTGATTCGCTAGGGCACGAGCAGATTTGTTGCGCGACAAGTTGTGAGTTTGATGAAAAACGAGCAACAAGGCCAAAATTTGTTGCTCAAAGTAGACCCGCGCTTTACTTTTCGCAACAACTTCTTTCAACCCGCAACAAATGTTTTTGTTGCGCGACAAGTTGATCACGCAAGGTGAAAAACGGGAAACATCGACAAAAACTGGCAACGAAACAATGTTGCGCGACAAGTTGAGGGTTTTTGTATCTCGTATTTTGCCGCCTTAATAGCGAAGCGCGCGAGTGACGTCATGACTCAGACAAGACTCAGACAAACAAACTGGAATGGTGGATGATTTTGAACATTTCTTTAAGGACAAAAGCCGGTGTTCCTAAAACACTTGTGAAACAAAAATTTCGCTTACATTCCCTGTATTTCCCTCAGAAAAAGCTCAAGTCGACTGAGTCTCGCGGGGAATTCAGTGATTTGCATTCTATTTTTAGACTTCGCGCGCTTCGCTATTGCTACGCCGTGACAATTTTGAATATTCATCAACTGATGTCAGGTTGTGACCTAGCTGTTTGTCAATTCTGAGCGAACACGTTGCTTCGCTAAATGGCAGAGTGCAGATTTAGACATCCTAAAACAAGCGAAGAAGAGGAAAAGTGTGCGGCCAGCGCTATTCCGAGTAACGTGTGCATTTGGTCTGATAAAATGTCCAACGTCAGAGCCATGAGAGCAGCATGAATAATTAATGAGTTTGAGAACTCTTCTACCAATTCACTGGCAGCTGTATTAGCGTGCCAGATACAGACTGCAGGACTGGAGATAATCTAGTTGAGCATTATTCAGCTACCACCGGAGTGTACGTAACCGTAGGGGCTTTAAGAAGCTACTACGGCGACTAATAAGGGTTGCGAAAATGGCATCGCCTGTTTACGAAAGGGAAAATTGCTACAGCGACGCCGAAGACAACGTCGATTAAAAATGAATTTATATGTTATCAACGAATCCCGGGATACTCTTAAGTCATTTACTCTATCACTGTCAAAGTTATCACAATACTGAATATGGGACAGTTATAAATTTGGAATAGAATTTAAAAAAATTAGCCGTCGTAGTTCACGTTCTCCACACAACGCAGAATTTGGTCATTTCAAGTTGTTGTTTTGCAGAGTGCGGTAAAGAAGTGAACAAAGATTTATAACGCACATGGACAGCTATTGTTCTGCTCATTAAACTTTTTGTTGAGAGACGTTCCCGCTGCCGTCGCCGTCGTGTTTTTTTTAACCTCCCTCGTTAGTCAGTCACTACTGTAAAGAGATTTAATATACTAGAAGGCTCCTCCCCGAAAGTAGCAAGGATTCCGCGAGCAAAAGACAAGAACTGAAAGGGTGGGGGAGAGCTTCCAGTGAGGTGTCTGTGAGCAGTCTCTCTTTTTGCTCATTAATTCGCGGGGAAGTAACTGAACGCGAAAAAAACAGACTGTGCGAGCCAGCTGCGATTTGTGCAGATGTCTTCCGACATTTGCCGGTCAGGCTTCTCGTCCCTCATTTTGTTTGCGTTCTTCCAGCGGGGTTTTTCGAGCAAAAGAGTGGAGACTACTTGCAGTCTACTAAGCTCAGTATCCAACCGTGGGTGTTTCGC
>JAHPZR010045256.1:0-15107 GCA_019787425.1 Platygyra sinensis | reverse complement strand
TTCTTGAGCAGCCCCACTAAGTCTCTGTGTGCAAGAAACTTAGAAATTTCATGTGAGTGTAAGTGAATCGGGAGAGGGCGGTCTTACATAGGGAAACAAGTCTTTACCTTAAAAGATTGGAAAACAACAGAGAATTGGTGATTCAAAGTTGGCTCAGTTGCCTGGGTTGTATAGAAGAGTCTATTTATTTTTAATCTTTATGCGAACGTTCAGAGCTCATGACAACGTGGAACACAGTTACCTGCGGTCATCTACTGTTACATCACGACCCGAATTTTATTACGCAAAAAGATGACTTTGTAATTGGAGAATTTTTGTTTATGTCCTAAGGAAAAAATACCTTGACCTTTCAAAACGACACACACCCACCCACACGCTTACCATTATGTAAAGGGGTTTTTGACGAGCGCTAAGGCTAAGCTTTGAACTTTTTTGACCCAAGAAATTCCCACCGATTGCTTCTGGCGAAAGTTAAACACGAATCTATACATTTATCACCGTCAGCGTATCCCATGGCCAGACGTGATTACCTTTTTAGCGCAGTGTAAGATTCCTCTTCGACAGTGCAAACAGCAACAAACATTCCACGCTTACAAACTCCTTCTGTTTCGAAACGCAAAACGAAAATACAGGTTAACTCTGGATAATTTCAGCCTTAGTAGCAGCAGTTGGTCACCCAAATAGATGTTTTTACCCTTGCAAATGTCATGAGGTCTCATCGCCAAGGATTTTTAGCCCCCAAGTTTGACCAAATAAACATTTTTGACAAAACCCTCCTGAGGGGGGAAAATGAACAAAAAACTCCCGAGAAATGGCCTGTACTGGAGCTGATAATGACCTAATCCGCGTGAGGTTTGGGATTAGTAACCCGACAAAAAAAAACCGAGGCTAGAACAAGAGGCAAGGTCCATGGACAGTTTTGAGGGAGCTGGGAATAAGTGTGGCACTATAGAACCAGTGAGCGCGGAACTCCACTTCGAAGCAATGTAGATGTTTATTTGCTCATCGGTAATCATACGGTTTCGCAGTTCAATTTTGGAATTGAATTAATCACCTGATGATGCCGTAGATCGGCCAAAAGCATTGGATCTTAAATATCGTTTTTTAACGATTGTTAACATCAAATGTTTACAGGTAGTGTAAGGCCTCAATTGAATCTTTAACTATTTTAGAGTTATGTTGAGTTATATTTTTGTGCACCTTGCTGTAATCCCCGGTACTAATTTTGATTTTTCTGCCCTCTGAAAACAGTTTTGAAAACGATTTATCCATCCTCTATTGCACAGGAGAAATTACCATTTGAGACAAATACTATTAAAGACTTGCATTCATCTAACTTTATTTTAGCCGCCTCTCTCGTATGTTCAATTATAATAATTGATGTTTAAATTGAAATCCCTTGAGGTCACAAATTTGAGTTTCAAACATATACACAGCAAAATTTTCCAGGTTAATTGGGACAATTTTCCTTTTTTTTTCCTCCTCCCAAATTTAATCACTAAAAACTTTTAATTACTAATTTTAACCTTCCCCTCTCTGTTTACTAACCACTCCATGCTAAATCCCTCTCCTTTATATTATTATTATTATTTATTATCATTATTGTTGTCTGTCCTTTCAGTTGAGCCACTGATAGGCAACACTCTAGGGCCAAATTTGATGTGGGTTTAAATCCTTACTCACACGTTACATGCCTTAAAAGAATGATTCGTTGCGGTTCGTTGTTTGAAGTGGTAGGTAGTTTGCAGTCTAAACAGAACGCAGGGATGTCGGGACAACAACAAGATTATTTATTCCAAACGAACGTATAGTAATTCACACACAAACGTCACAACAAGCACACGCTATGCTTGCAAATTATTCTTCGACCTTCCGTCACTCTTGTATAAACACGGCTTCCCCAAATATTCACGCGGCCTCTGTCACACTTTAACAAACACGGGTTGTTTACCATTTACCGTAAAATTCCGGAAATTTCGGTTGGGATGTAAATGGTAAGACTGTTTTGGTTTGCCAGAACGGAAAATTTCCAAAATAAACGGAACGTCTTGAAAGGTAGTCCAAAATTCCCAAATGGAATATCTGAACGGAAAATGTGCTTACCATTTGGCATTTGAAACCAGTTCCAGGCCATACGCCAATTTTCATCTGCGTCACGTGGGATGCGTCAACATGGCTGTTGCTGAGAGTTCTGTTTTGCAATGTGCAAGAACTTGGAAGGTGGTTTTGGTCATTCAAAAGTGCGATCTGAACTCAGCGATTGCGTAAGACGGCACCACAACCTCACAAAAACCAACAATTCTCTTCAGGTCTTTCTTCATGAAAGCTGTAGTGACCGATATTAAGTGGAATATCCATCTTCCCCCTAATCGAGAAGCTGCGAGAAGTAATTCCTCGTCAATTGAGGCATCTATAATCTACAACGATCTCAGAAGATCAAGATGTCAAACTAGTCCTAGGCTCTTTCGGTAAGTTGGGTCTGTTGTTCAAATGGTACACGCCACCCCAAACGGAAATTTCAAATATGGAAATTTTGCTTTCCATTTGCACAAACCATCGACCAACCGGTTTCCCCATGTAAATGGTAAACAACCACGGTCTCCGCCAAACTTTACACGCGACCTTTGTCACACTTCAATAAACTACACCGATCCGCATATATACTTTACAACATAAGGTTCTAGAACTTTCCGTCTCTACTAAATAAAGTAACATTACGACATTAAACTATTTACAGCAACATTCGTAAACGACTTAAAAAGAATTGCTGAATCACTGTGATACGATATTAGAGGAGCTCCGGCGGCCCGAAGGGCCGCCAACCGGAGCCCCATACTCATATAGGAAAGAAATGGAAACCCTTGAGTTGATTTTCTCATGGTGATCATGGTTAGCGGCATTGCTCGTGGGCGCGTACGCACGACGACGACGACGACGGAGTCGCGCAACATGGCGGCCATACTCCAAATTATACCTTGACAGAGACATGCAACCTTGGTTTACTGTGTACTTCTTTGATTTTGGACATCCTGTTATGATCAATTGACACTTGTCAAAACAAAGTATCTGCTGACCAGTATCACGTGACCATGTCGCGGGCTCAAGTCTACAGCTCATCGAGTTCACGTCTTTTTTTGAAGTTGACCGCTGAACAAGTGCTGGTTTTCGATTAGATCGCGGGCTTATGTGAGGTTAATTTGTTGAAATCAGGGGCCCGTTTCTCGAAAGCCCTGGAAACTTTTCGGGCCCGTAAAGCCATTTTTAGTTCATCTGTATCTAAAAACGGAGAAGTGTATGCGTCTGAAACTTCTTGTATGAAGAGAACCTCTGTTCATATAAAGACTATGTGAATAAAACAGCTCTGTGATCGTAAGGTTCGAGATTTTGCTATGGCTTTGCGGGCCCGAAAAGTTTCCGGGGCTTTCGAGAAACTGGCCCCAGGGCAGGAATGTTCGGAAGCCGGTTACCACAAGCCCAGGATTAAAATTTATTCGAATTATAACTTTTTTCTTCTATACAAACGTTTTTGTTGCTTTATTTTGAGTATTTGATGATTATGAAACTCAAAACAGTAAGTCAAACAATAAACAGAAGACCTCATTGTAATGTTACAAAACTCAAATCAAAATTCTACCTTTTCCTGGGTTAGCTTTATTGGGCACTGAACTACCGGAGCTACGCTTTTAGGCTGGCCTAAATCTATATATTAGTTAAATATGCACGAATCTTCTAGACGATTCTAGACAGTCACGCAAGTCACGCCACAATTTTTCGTAACAATAATAAACATCCCTTGCACTTGATACCACTTGTTGTACTCCAAAGCCTTGGAGCCAAGTGTCAAAACTGGTTATTTCAACATTGTGGAGGTTCTGTTGACTCAGGTTTGTCCAAGCTTAAGTCTTTTTCTGAATTATTATTTAATGGCCATTTTGCCTGTCTACCTCATTACTAGCTAGCACTCACATACACATAACATGGCTATTTGCCTTCCCTGGGTCTATTTCATATAGCACTTAGCAGCCCCATTTTGATTTTCAGAAGTATGACAGCTTTCTTCCATCACAAATAAAACGGATGCTTATCACCAGTACAAGCCAAAGCATGTGAGCATAGACTACTTTCTTTATTCCCACGGGTCGAGAAAACTTAAAATAGAGTTTGTAGATTAATGAAATATGTCAACCTAGTAAAAGTTCACATCGTGTCTGTGCCCAGCAATTCTATTTCGGGCATTCCTGCACAGAAACCCAAGCCGGAAAATACTTTCAAATTTGAGAGTTCAAACTAGTACTGAACAGAAAAAAACGAAGCTTTCCAAAACGACGGACAAAACTGTAGATAAAAAAGCTTATTTAATGTAAGCTCAATTTTAAATATACAGCTAGTCTGAAAAGTTGAGAAATATTGCTTCGAAGACTTACATTCGGAGGCTTCGCGATAAATGATGGCAGACAAAACAGTTCGACATCGCTATTTTCCACACTGAGAACTCAGGGGAGTAGAGAAGAATAGTTGCAAAGGAAATCCTCTCTTTCGATGGTGTGGAGATGGAAGGTAATAAAACTTAAAATTTCCACAGCAAAATAAAGGCAGCCAACAATATTTTGCAACTAAGCGATCTTCACCACGCTCAGTAGGAAATTATCAGCCTCAATCTTGTCGTTAATCTGACTCAAAGTTGACCCTTCATTCACTTAGTCTTAATCGTCTCAGAGCTGTTGTTAAAAATATGCCAATAAAAAATTATCGAATCGAAAGAAATCCTGAACAGAAATGGTGGCGATCCCTCGGTCGTTCCCTCCAATCTCGTCCCCAGAGGCCGCGCTCCTTTTGGTCAGCACCAAGAATCGCGACCTCTGGCCAGGTCCAACGACATTCCGGTTTTGAATGGCTTTGTAAACACAATAGATTGGGACCAGAACCAATCAGATTTGTCAGACTTGGCACTGATCATGCGCAGAGTGACGGGAAGTCCGTGAATCGCGGACTTCCGGTGTCAGACACAGGTGGCCAGAGGTCGTGATTCTTGGTTCTGACAAAAAGGAGCGCGCCCTCTGGGGATGAGAATGTCGTTCCCTCGTGTTGTTCGCGTTTTGCGCATGCTCGCTATGGTTCTCAAATGATTGACAGATTTCTTTACTGGGTTGACGATAGGAACCAGAAAAGCGGCGAGATCAAAGGTAGCTGCCAGCCCCCCCCGATGATGGTCTTCGATCCATCTCTTTTCCATTTCGTCCCCCCTTGTAGAAAAAATTGTGGGGCAATTTCGGTACCATGTTAACGTTAAGTCAAAAACGTTAAGTCAAACCGGAGTCAAACAACTAGAGCCGATTTTAGATGCAAATAAACCCTAGCCCTCAAACCTTGATGGAGCTTTTACTCCTAACTCTGATGACGTGACTTAACCCTAATGACGTCACCCTGCTGACGTGACGTAACCCTTATTAACATATCCCTAACAACGGTTACTTAGCAATTCTGATTAACATATCCAAGATGGCGGACTAAAAATGTAGTTTCAGGCCCTATTAGTTATTAGGTGGAATGCCACGTATATATTGAACGTGGAGCGATTATGGCACCCATGTGAGAGGTGTTTCTTTGCACAATACCTCCTAAGTTGTCCATACGTGATATAAGGGTCATGAATTGTTTGGATTAATGCTCTCCTTAAGAGAAAGGGACTCGGGAGCCCAGCTGTAAGTACTTTAATTCATTGTAATTGGTTCCCGATTAGGCCATTTTTTTCATATTTAAGTCGCCATGGAAATCGATCCCAGGTCCTCCTCAATGCTGGTTTCCAACATGGTCGTACTCTCATAGGCCCCGCCATCTTGAATTCTTAATTCCACTCCTGATTGGTTGAGAATAACCTTCGTCGTCTTGGATTCTCACTTACACATGCATGCAAATTTTGTAATCTTTTATTTTTAGTCGGGCGAGGCCGACTTTAAATTTACCCTGCATTTCTCCACAAAACTCAGTCACGTGCAATGGGAAATACCGTAGACCCGTCGTAAAGGCTCAACCTTCTTTCCACGATGTCGAAGTCAATGGCGGATACGTCGAATATCTTAACAAATGGTGTAAACTTTTCTACGCTCAAACATACAGACCCACACACCATTCGCGGTAGATCCACTCAAAAAGATGGCGTGTGTAATGAGCATATATTTCGAAACGGGTCGTTCCGCGAACTCAAAATAGCAAAAGAATCAAATGATTTAGCGGATTTAGCGAAGGTCTTACCAGAATCATGCCAGAAATCAAATGAGTTCTCAGTGAACAGAAAATGTGGACGCAATGTTGCTACAGACGACAGAAGAACATTGCTGGTAAAGGCGTACTCAAACTCTAGGAAACGACAACAAAGATGCCATTTTGGACTGCGAAAGTGGCTTACATCAGAGTGAGGATAAACGTAAGCTTAATTGTCATAAGCTTAGGTCTAGGTATGTAACGTCTATCTTCATTAGTAAGCTTACATTCGCTATGTTTTTGCTCAAACTGAGTACATTATCCGCTGCTATTTTTCTCTTTGCTTCATTAGTTTTGTCGCTTTTTTGCGTGTGCTATATTCGCATGTTGTGCAGGCATGTTTGTTTCGTATCAAATAACGTGGTGGCAGATGAATGTGATCATGTTGTATTGGACAAGGCAGCGGTAGTATGGATACCCTATGTATACAACAAAAGTGTGACGAATCAGCGTTGTGTGTACAACAAATTGATGTTGCAAAGGAAATAAAATTAAGGTCTCGTTACATGATCATTTATCACTGTAATATCAACAGTCCTGAGTACAGTGGAACCTCGATTTAACGAAGTCGATTTAAAGAAGTGTTGTATTGGACAAGGCAGCGGTACGTATGGATACCCTATGTATACAACAAAAGTGTGACGAATCAGCGTTGTGTGTACAACAAATTGATGTTGCAAAGGAAATAAAATTAAGGTCTCGTTACATGATCATTTATCACTGTAATATTAACAGTCCTGAGTACAGTGGAACCTCGATTTAACGAAGTCGCTGGGGACCGGCCAAATTTGTTGGCTAAATGGAGCGTTCGTTATATCGAAAACCTAGATATAACGAATTTGAGGGGACACGACCAAAATGTTCGCTATATCGAGGTCATAGTTAATGATTGCTTTCTTGAAGCTATTTTTTTGTCATTCGAAGCTTCTGCACAAACTTTTCATCATAATTTTACGTGATATCATTGTCTTAGAAAATTTCCTTTTGTCTTGCAGTCAATCATAATCTAGAATTACGATGTGTAATTTGCACTGGTGTTACACTTTTTGCACTGGTGTTACACTTGAACTGCACTACTCTCAATCAGAATCAGAATCGAGTAATTTTTTCATGTATATTATTACACGTAGAATATATAGAGTAAAAAGCCACATACATGGAGGGAACCTATGATAGTAGTTTAACATTTGGTGCAAGTCTCAAGTTGCAGTGTTTAATTGGACTTGAGAAATAGGGTTTTGAATTATTCAATTTTTCATATCATTTTTTAGTTTAAAATTGAGTTCTCTGGCATTAAGAAACATTTGGTGTTGCCATGGCAACAATTAAGTTATGACCTCAATGATTGACATTTTTTAACATCCCTCATGGGGTCCTACTTCCATGCAAATTTGAGTGGGGGGTCAAAATTTTTCATTTCCCACTTTGTTTGATTTCTACAGAGAATTGCTCTTAAGGGACACAATATGACATTTACTGTGAACGTGTTGCTTACTCGCATTCTATATTGTGACGCCGGACTCGGCTATGATTAGAACTGTTTGCAAGTACAGCAGGTAGATTCTTGTCACAGGTAAATAAAATAGACAAGCCAAACACGACTCCTAAGGTTCGTGCCAGTTGTACACTAGATTTGCCGTTTATTTTTCGGTCGTTCGACCTTTTTGTCGCTTCACTCTTGTTTATGAAGGGCATTTCGTATTGTGTTATTAGGAGAAAGCTAGAGCCGTTAGATCGTGCTAAGGCAAATTTTAAGAGGTCATAGGTCTGCATCATTTCTGCGCGCTGTTATCTGCATGTTGCTTCGTTGAGTTTGACACCTCTATAATTTCCATGCGTTGGTGTATTGTTTGGGCTCATTTCTATTGCAAGATCTGTATTTAAGTCTCGAAGTATTTGCTTTTAAGGGACAAAATATGACATTCACTGTGAACGTGTTGCTTACTCGCATTCTTTATTGTGACGCCGGACCCGGCTATGATTAGAACTGTTTTCAAGTACAGTAGGTAGATTCTTCTTATCACAGGTATCATATTTGTCCTCCTACGTTTTTCGTTCGGAGATTGCGTAGCTTTACTTCGAGCAAGCTATAGGCTTGTCTAGAGAAATTCTAATGTTTCTTGCAGCTATCAAATCGAGCTTATGTTCCTGGAGCTCGATGTATAGGTTTATTTCTCCTTTGATCGTTCTAGTACCACAGGATTTAAATTTAACTCATTACGCGCACGTCTGTTGTCTGTGTTGCTTGTTGTATATGCCAGTAGACCAATTTCTTTATTTTTTTGTTTTTATGTGAAAGCTTTCCTAGTTTTTTACAGGTATTCTGCTGGGCTTATGACCGAATCGTCTTCGTACATGGTACAGTGGAACCTCTATTTAACGAAGTCCTCGATATAACGAACGATACTTTAAGTCCCGGTCAAAATTACAGTAAAATGTATGGAAGAGAACCTCGATATAAGGAACCTCGATATAACGAATTCCTCGATATAACGAACATAATCCGGAAGCCCAAACGTAAAATTTACCTCGACATAACGAATTACAATGTCAACACGCGACAGAAGACAAACGCTGAACAGATCAACAGTTAGCAAATCCTTTAATCCATATGGTAAGAGACAGCGACCTTTCAGTCAACGGCTTATTATTTGTCATAGACATTGGCATTATAATATTTCCACAGAAGTCACTTGTGTTACGAATCAATCATTAACTATGACCTCGATATAGCGAACATTTTGGTCGTGTCCCCTCAAATTCGTTATATCTAGGTTTTCGATATAACGAACGCTCCATTTAGCCAACAAATTTGGCCGGTCCCCAGCGACTTCGTTAAATCGAGGTTCCACTGTACTCAGGACTGTTAATATTACAGTGATAAATGATCATGTAACGAGACCTTAATTTTATTTCCTTTGCAACATCAATTTGTTGTACACACAACGCTGATTCGTCACACTTTTGTTGTATACATAGGGTATCCATACGTACCGCTGCCTTGTCCAATACAACACTTCTTTAAATCGACTTCGTTAAATCGAGGTTCCACTGTACTCAGGACTGTTGATATTACAGTGATAAATGATCATGTAACGAGACCTTAATTTTATTTCCTTTGCAACATCAATTTGTTGTACACACAACGCTGATTCGTCACACTTTTGTTGTATACATAGGGTATCCATACTACCGCTGCCTTGTCCAATACAACATGATCACATTCATCTGCCACCACGTTATTTGATACGAAACAAACATGCCTGCACAACATGCGAATATAGCACACGCAAAAAAGCGACAAAACTAATGAAGCAAAGAGAAAAATAGCAGCGGATAATGTACTCAGTTTGAGCAAAAACATAGCGAATGTAAGCTTACTAATGAAGATAGACGTTACATACCTAGACCTAAGCTTATGACAATTAAGCTTACGTTTATCCTCACTCTGATGTAAGCCACTTTCGCAGTCCAAAATGGCATCTTTGTTGTCGTTTCCTAGAGTTTGAGTACGCCTTTACCAGCAATGTTCTTCTGTCGTCTGTAGCAACATTGCGTCCACATTTTCTGTTCACTGAGAACTCATTTGATTTCTGGCATGATTCTGGTAAGACCTTCGCTAAATCCGCTAAATCATTTGATTCTTTTGCTATTTTGAGTTCGCGGAACGACCCGTTTCGAAATATATGCTCATTACACACGCCATCTTTTTGAGTGGATCTACCGCGAATGGTGTGTGGGTCTGTATGTTTGAGCGTAGAAAAGTTTACACCATTTGTTAAGATATTCGACGTATCCGCCATTGACTTCGACATCGTGGAAAGAAGGTTGAGCCTTTACGACGGGTCTACGGTATTTCCCATTGCACGTGACTGAGTTTTGTGGAGAAATGCAGGGTAATTTAAAGTCGGCCTCGCCCGACTAAAAATAAAAGATTACAAAATTTGCATGCATGTGTAAGTGAGAATCCAAGACGACGAAGGTTATTCTCAACCAATCAGGAGTGGAATTAAGAATTCAAGATGGCGGGGCCTATGAGAGTACGACCATGTTGGAAACCAGCATTGAGGAGGACCTGGGATCGATTTCCATGGCGACTTAAATATGAAAAAAATGGCCTAATCGGGAACCAATTACAATGAATTAAAGTACTTACAGCTGGGCTCCCGAGTCCCTTTCTCTTAAGGAGAGCATTAATCCAAACAATTCATGACCCTTATATCACGTATGGACAACTTAGGAGGTATTGTGCAAAGAAACACCTCTCACATGGGTGCCATAATCGCTCCACGTTCAATATATACGTGGCATTCCACCTAATAACTAATAGGGCCTGAAACTACATTTTTAGTCCGCCATCTTGGATATGTTAATCAGAATTGCTAAGTAACCGTTGTTAGGGATATGTTAATAAGGGTTACGTCACGTCAGCAGGGTGACGTCATTAGGGTTAAGTCACGTCATCAGAGTTAGGAGTAAAAGCTCCATCAAGGTTTGAGGGCTAGGGTTTATTTGCATCTAAAATCGGCTCTAGTTGTTTGACTCCGGTTTGACTTAACGTTTTTGACTTAACGTTAACATGGTACCGAAATTGCCCCACAATTTTTTCTACAAGGGGGGACGAAATGGAAAAGAGATGGATCGAAGACCATCATCGGGGGGGGCTGGCAGCTACCTTTGATCTCGCCGCTTTTCTGGTTCCTATCGTCAACCCAGTAAAGAAATCTGTCAATCATTTGAGAACCATAGCGAGCATGCGCAAAACGCGAACAACACGAGGGAACGACATTCTCATCCCCAGAGGCGCGCTCCTTTTTGTCAGAACCAAGAATCACGACCTCTGGCCACCTGTGTCTGACACCGGAAGTCCGCGATTCACGGACTTCCCGTCACTCTGCGCATGATCAGTGCCAAGTCTGACAAATCTGATTGGTTCTGGTCCCAATCTATTGTGTTTACAAAGCCATTCAAAACCGGAATGTCGTTGGACCTGGCCAGAGGTCGCGATTCTTGGTGCTGACCAAAAGGAGCGCGGCCTCTGGGGACGAGATTGGAGGGAACGACCGAGGGATCGCCACCATTTCTGTTCAGGATTTCTTTCGATTCGATAATTTTTTATTGGCATATTTTTAACAACAGCTCTGAGACGATTAAGACTAAGTGAATGAAGGGTCAACTTTGAGTCAGATTAACGACAAGATTGAGGCTGATAATTTCCTACTGAGCGTGGTGAAGATCGCTTAGTTGCAAAATATTGTTGGCTGCCTTTATTTTGCTGTGGAAATTTTAAGTTTTATTACCTTCCATCTCCACACCATCGAAAGAGAGGATTTCCTTTGCAACTATTCTTCTCTACTCCCCTGAGTTCTCAGTGTGGAAAATAGCGATGTCGAACTGTTTTGTCTGCCATCATTTATCGCGAAGCCTCCGAATGTAAGTCTTCGAAGCAATATTTCTCAACTTTTCAGACTAGCTGTATATTTAAAATTGAGCTTACATTAAATAAGCTTTTTTATCTACAGTTTTGTCCGTCGTTTTGGAAAGCTTCGTTTTTTTCTGTTCAGTACTAGTTTGAACTCTCAAATTTGAAAGTATTTTCCGGCTTGGGTTTCTGTGCAGGAATGCCCGAAATAGAATTGCTGGGCACAGACACGATGTGAACTTTTACTAGGTTGACATATTTCATTAATCTACAAACTCTATTTTAAGTTTTCTCGACCCGTGGGAATAAAGAAAGTAGTCTATGCTCACATGCTTTGGCTTGTACTGGTGATAAGCATCCGTTTTATTTGTGATGGAAGAAAGCTGTCATACTTCTGAAAATCAAAATGGGGCTGCTAAGTGCTATATGAAATAGACCCAGGGAAGGCAAATAAGCCATGTTATGTGTATGTGAGTGCTAGCTAGTAATGAGGTAGACAGGCAAAATGGCCATTAAATAATAATTCAGAAAAAGACTTAAGCTTGGACAAACCTGAGTCAACAGAACCTCCACAATGTTGAAATAACCAGTTTTGACACTTGGCTCCAAGGCTTTGGAGTACAACAAGTGGTATCAAGTGCAAGGGATGTTTATTATTGTTACGAAAAATTGTGGCGTGACTTGCGTGACTGTCTAGAATCGTCTAGAAGATTCGTGCATATTTAACTAATATATAGATTTAGGCCAGCCTAAAAGCGTAGCTCCGGGTAGTTCAGTGCCCAATAAAGCTAACCCAGGAAAAGGTAGAATTTTGATTTGAGTTTTGTAACATTACAATGAGGTCTTCTGTTTATTGTTTGACTTACTGTTTTGAGTTTCATAATCATCAAATACTCAAAATAAAGCAACAAAAACGTTTGTATAGAAGAAAAAAGTTATAATTCGAATAAATTTTAATCCTGGGCTTGTGGTAACCGGCTTCCGAACATTCCTGCCCTGGGGCCAGTTTCTCGAAAGCCCCGGAAACTTTTCGGGCCCGCAAAGCCATAGCAAAATCTCGAACCTTACGATCACAGAGCTGTTTTATTCACATAGTCTTTATATGAACAGAGGTTCTCTTCATACAAGAAGTTTCAGACGCATACACTTCTCCGTTTTTAGATACAGATGAACTAAAAATGGCTTTACGGGCCCGAAAAGTTTCCAGGGCTTTCGAGAAACGGGCCCCTGATTTCAACAAATTAACCTCACATAAGCCCGCGATCTAATCGAAAACCAGCACTTGTTCAGCGGTCAACTTCAAAAAAAGACGTGAACTCGATGAGCTGTAGACTTGAGCCCGCGACATGGTCACGTGATACTGGTCAGCAGATACTTTGTTTTGACAAGTGTCAATTGATCATAACAGGGATGTCCAAAATCAAAGAAGTACACAGTAAACCAAGGTTGCATGTCTCTGTCAAGGTATAATTTGGAGTATGGCCGCCATGTTGCGCGACTCCGTCGTCGTCGTCGTCGTGCGTACGCGCCCACGAGCAATGCCGCTAACCATGATCACCATGAGAAAATCAACTCAAGGGTTTCCATTTCTTTCCTATATGAGTATGGGGCTCCGGTTGGCGGCCCTTCGGGCCGCCGGAGCTCCTCTAATATCGTATCACAGTGATTCAGCAATTCTTTTTAAGTCGTTTACGAATGTTGCTGTAAATAGTTTAATGTCGTAATGTTACTTTATTTAGTAGAGACGGAAAGTTCTAGAACCTTATGTTGTAAAGTATATATGCGGATCGGTGTAGTTTATTGAAGTGTGACAAAGGTCGCGTGTAAAGTTTGGCGGAGACCGTGGTTGTTTACCATTTACATGGGGAAACCGGTTGGTCGATGGTTTTGTGCAAATGGAAAGCAAAATTTCCATATTTGAAATTTCCGTTTGGGGTGGCGTGTACCATTTGAACAACAGACCCAACTTACCGAAAGAGCCTAGGACTAGTTTGACATCTTGATCTTCTGAGATCGTTGTAGATTATAGATGCCTCAATTGACGAGGAATTACTTCTCGCAGCTTCTCGATTAGGGGGAAGATGGATATTCCACTTAATATCGGTCACTACAGCTTTCATGAAGAAAGACCTGAAGAGAATTGTTGGTTTTTGTGAGGTTGTGGTGCCGTCTTACGCAATCGCTGAGTTCAGATCGCACTTTTGAATGACCAAAACCACCTTCCAAGTTCTTGCACATTGCAAAACAGAACTCTCAGCAACAGCCATGTTGACGCATCCCACGTGACGCAGATGAAAATTGGCGTATGGCCTGGAACTGGTTTCAAATGCCAAATGGTAAGCACATTTTCCGTTCAGATATTCCATTTGGGAATTTTGGACTACCTTTCAAGACGTTCCGTTTATTTTGGAAATTTTCCGTTCTGGCAAACCAAAACAGTCTTACCATTTACATCCCAACCGAAATTTCCGGAATTTTACGGTAAATGGTAAACAACCCGTGTTTGTTAAAGTGTGACAGAGGGAGGCCGCGTGATATAAATTTGGCGGAAGCCGTGTTTATACAATGGAGTGCAGGAGGCTCGAAGAATAATTTGCAAGCATATAGCGTGTGCTTGTTGCTGACGGTTTGTGTGCGAATATTACTACGTTCGTTTTGGAATAAATAAATCATGTTGTTGCTCCCGACATCCCCCTGCGTTCTGTTTAGACTGCCAAAAACTACCTTACCACTTCAAACAACGAAACCTGCTGCAACAATCATTTCTTTTAATGGCATGTAAATGAGGTAAGGATTCTAAAACACATCAAATTTGGCCATCTAGAGTGTTGCCTAGCAGTGGCTCAAATGGAAAGGGACAGACAACAATAATGATAATAAGAATAATAATATATAATATAAAGGAGAGATTAGCATGGGAGTGGTTAGAACATGAAGAGGGGAAGGTTAAAATTAGTAATTAAAGTAGTGATTAAAATTGGGAGGAGGAAAAAAAAAAGGAAAATTGTCCAAATGTAACCCTGGAAAATTTGATGTGTATATGTTTGGGAAAACCTCAAAAATTTAACCCCAAGGGATTTCAATTTAAAACATAATATGTATAATGAAAATACAGAGAGGCGGCTAAAATAAAGTTAGATGAATGCAGGCTTGAATAGTATTTGTCTCAAATGGTAATTCGTCTGTGCAAGAGAGGGAGGGATAAATCGTTGTCAAAAAACTGTTTCAGAGGCAGAAAAAAAAAATAGTACGGGAGATTACAGAAAGGGCAAAAAAGATAACTCAGAAAAGACTCAAAATAGATCACGGGAGGCCTGACACTACGTAAAATTGATGTTAAAATCGTTAAAACGAGAAGATCCAAGGTCGCCGATACGGCATCACAGGGAGATTAAGAATTCCAAATGAAACTCGAAACTGTATG